>VNWY01000761.1:0-29839 GCA_009869845.1 Pseudachorutes palmiensis | reverse complement strand
AGTAATTGCACACCTCTGACTGCGTATACACATGCCGTTTTGCCAGTTTTGACTTGGAGGTTAATTTTCATACCTCACAACGTTTTACGACATGCATTGCCCTTTAATTTCAGAGAGGTAAGTTTTTGCGAATGTTCTTTTGGCGCATGGAGGAGATGCTACTATGTTGACCCTAAAGTTGTTCAAATTTGTCGCAATACAATTCGGTTCTCAGTTGACCTAATAAGGAGAGATCTAAAACACAACAAAACCGCAAGTATATAATTTTGATACCTGACGACAATAATTTTTGGAAAGTATACTTTTGGTTGCCAAGCAGTTAAAGCTTTAATTCATTCTTATAGAATTTCAACTGGATAGAGATCAGGCATGCGAGGCTTATTATTTGAAAAACAATAAAGCTACTAATTTGTAGTTAGTAATGTGCTGCGCACGAGGCACTGATGGAAAATTTGACACACGACGTGGTAAAGGGGTCGTAGAACCCTGCACACATGTTACAGGAAATGAATAAGTGGAAGCCTGGAACTAATTAAAATCACTTTTAATAACCGCCAGTGATACCATTCTAATAAAATTCGCTTTAAATATTTTCAAAAACACGGTACTTCAACCCTGTATGCTCATTACAGCCGCCCTTTGGCAAGGGAACTTTTGAAATAGAATCAAGTAAACGTTGATTGTAGGCAGGACATAATCTAGTCTGGCTTGAAAAACGAATGTGTAATTAGACTCTGTGTGCCTTATTTCATCATCAATTTCATTGTTATCGCCAATATTAATTTATATTGGATATCCGACTAACGTAGACAGACAGACAATAGATACGAACGAATAGTTTAAGACAGGTATTTAATAACAGTTCCAGAAAGCTACAATCTATCTTCTACGCCGATGTTGTTTTCACATGACTAAACTACATTGTGATAGATATATCATTCATTCTCCGCCTTTAGCTCAACTTTTATTTGCTTTCCAGTTGTCGGAATGGAAGGAATTAAATTCTTTCTGTTTTCCCTTCCCATGATTTCTTTTGGTTTAGAGTTGAGTGGATTTGATCACTGTGATATTATGACAATTTATTACGGACAGAATTCCACCTACGAACAAATACTGTTGCCCACGATCATATTCAAATACGATAGGGATTCCAACAACAGCCTAGTTGATTCATCCTTCCGTAAATATAAATTACGGTGGAATACAAGTAAAAGAAGCTGCTTAGCAGCATTTCTGTTTTTTCCATATACTTTGAACGAAGTCGAATACATACAACGTTTGCTACGGTGGACTGCTAGCTGCTCTGCATATCAAACTAACGATTATTATTGTTATTCGATATACTTTTACTTTGTCGTCATGCGTAGTGAGTTTACAGAATGGAGCTTTGGGGATAATACTTATGGCAGGTAACAAGTTTCATTCCGATAGCCCAGTGACGATTTTATATCTTAATTGCCTGGCTAAGCTTTTGTTTTCAGTCAATTGTATTGTTACGAATGTCATCCAAATTGGGAGAAGCTTTATTTTTTGCAAACATTAGCTAAGATTTTGATTAAAGAAAGGCGACCGGCCAATTAGCATATAAAAAGTTGGGCCGGTGCTATTGTCCTGAAAATTGGCATGGCGGAGCATGGGAAAACTCCTAAACACCCCGACTTCAATCGCTTCGCAACCTTTGACCTCGACCGAATTTGGGGTTGGAATTAATATTTCTGGATTCCTATGACCTTTGGCATTATCCATGCCAAATTTCAGAAAAATAGCACCGGCCCAACTTTTTATATGTTAATTGGCCGGTCGCCTTTCAAAAAGAGAAAATCGATTTGCCTTCCATATATCCTTCTCTTTAACCGGTTAAATTCCCTTTTAGATTCTTAATTAGAGAGACAATTGGTGACACAAAGGGTATGCCTACCCACTCAATTGAACAATAAAGTCCTCACTCGGAGCCTATTTGCATTTACAAATTCCTAATATTTGGGACCTAGATTGAAAACAAAAGTAAAATGGAGTCCTCAATTCTGTGGAGAGTAGACAAAAGACATTTTCTGGGTCCCTTGCATTTCCTTTGCTTAAAAAAAGAAGTCCAATTTTCCAAGTGCATCCACGCAGCCTCTTTATTATGTCTCATAAATTCGCATATTGTGCTTGAGGAGTGGCATTGTTTCCCTCTTGCAATGTGTCTCCAACAATGAAGTCCCACCGCAAGTGTGGCTTCGTCGTAAAGGGATCATAATTCATTTTCTAATGAGAGATCAACAGGTAGCCTACTTCTTTCCTAATGGAAATGAGCTCGAATGGATTTTGTCAATGAAATCTTTCGCAGTAGGAGCAGGGACAGTACGGGCACTCTATTTCTCAGTGATGTTAGTTCCCCCTGCAGTTGCGGTTTCCGATGACTACTTTAATCATCCCAAAGTAGTTTAAGGAAGGTTGAAAAATATCAGTAAAATGTAAAGCCGAACTGTCGTCGTACACTACCACCATGTTGGTCTGAGTATGTCAAATCCAAGGGGGCCACAATTTGGCGTCGTCATCCTAGTAGCTTGCCCATTGCCCAGGAGCTACAAACAAGCTTCCCTGCTTTAGCTTCCTTCGACAAAGCTTCTTCATCTTTGTTCATCTCTTCTGGTCAGAAGGAGATGAAAATGGAAGTCCCATTGAGACGCTCGTTTCATTTACAATTTACTCCTGCCGTGTGGCATGGAACAGGTGCAAATGCCAACGAAAGCTTTTTGTTTCAAACAATTCTTTAAAGTAGAATCTTGTTAGGAACTTTAATCCTAGTGTGTGATTTCTTGGCCGGTGCAGCTCGACAGACGAGTTTTAAAGAAGATTCATTTTGACTTAACCCGTTAGTTCACTGTGCTTGACACCTCTACTAGTTACTACTGGTGGACCAGGGCGAGTTTGGACTATACAAAACGTACTCACATGTGCATACCTTCATCTGCCCAAATTCTTTTGCCGAAGAATAATAATCTTCTCACACAATCATCCTCATCCCTCTACCCAAAGGTTTTTCATCCCCTAGCATCATTGTTGTTTTCATTGTAATTTGTGTCTGTGTGTCAAAAGGCAACTGAGGTGACTGGACTTTTCAGTCGCACGTTAATTCCCACAGAGTCAAGTGTGTGTGTGTGTGCCTCATTTCGAATCTGCGTGAGATTAAAAAAAGCCAAGGAGGGAACTTCATTTAAGAGACGCCATATCTCATGCTCCTTTAAAAAACGTGGAGTGTAAATCATGAGGACGACGACGGAGTGCAAGCCCTTTAAGGGCCTTGATAATTCCCATTCAGCTTTATTCAGAAACTCCTGCGACCAGACATAGAGCAAAACAATAATGGATCCCAACTGATGGAAAACACGCCAAGTATTTTTTTTTCTGCGCCGACTTAACAGTTGAATAAGTGCTCTACTACACAAGTGAATTTTCAAGCAGTTTAATCGTCAAAATAAGGCACCGCCGCCAGTGTCAAACGAGCCTTTGAAACCGCATTGTGTGCTATATATTTTGGATCTGACTAAAGCGTGAGCATTTTTATTCTTCTTGTATACATCACAAGTAACAATTTATTCACAGTACTACTAACAACTGCCCAGTACGATACCAGACTGAAAAGATCATTAATCTTCGTATTTAAACGAAGTCTCTTGTCCACTGACTCACCGACGAAGGAAGAGCACGGTGAAAACTTATTGAGGAACTACCATGAATAGAAATCGACTACGAAGGCTATTTTTACCGGTGTTAAAATCATTTAAATGATTTCTCCCTAATTAAATCTCTGTCGGTTTATTCAGTTTAAAATTAGCTTTTTATTGGCTTGTACTAGTTCCCGTGAATACAAAAGTCTTTGCAGGATGCTACTTTTTTGAAGTGAAAGTTCTCCAGAAAAAGTTGCCATAAAACAGGGCCATAAACATTCATTTTTACCCTTTACCCGTCTGCCTTTTCTGTAAAAAAAAAATAATTAATTTTCTACTCTTTCACACCTTTTATTATTCTGTGAAAATTTTTAATTTTTAATTTTTAAAGGTTCCAGTATGCTGTTTAACTTAAAGGTTAGATTAAATTGACACATTTCCTTGCAAGGTGTCAAGTCGGTCCTTTTATAATTAATCTCTGGTTTACTTTGCCAGTTCTCATGTCCAGTTAAACTCCAGTCAAGCTTCTAATCGATGCTAAGTGTTTCGATAATTTTTGGAATTTCTTCATTAGTCTTTTCCCTTTTAATCCGGTGACGAGAAAGCTGATTTCTCCATGTCCTCTCCGCAAAAAAAAACTATATGAAATCCAAATAGTTTTGGAAAGGTTAACTTTACATGAGAAATTGTTCTGAAACAAAATTGGTTTTTTCTAAATCAGTAATTAGGAAATTCAAAATAACCGTAAGAAGAAAATTGCCAAGAAATTATGTTAAATGATCCAAATTGTGTGGACCGATTTGTGAAATTGTTGTAACATAATGTGGGCCATTTCCTAAAATTGACATGAATTGTTTGTTTCCCCATTGAGAGTTTAATTGCATAATAATTGTTTTAAGTGAGTTTACATAATCTTCAGGATGAGTTAGGTCAGTGTTAAGTAAGTCTAAAGTTGTTCTTGTTACGGATTTCTTCGTTGATCCGGAAATGGACTTGCATCCGCTCCGCTACACTGGCCAACTGGTTTAGGAAGGACTCCATAAAGTCCATGTAGCTTGACTAAAGGGTCTTTCCTAACAATATGAAATCATAAGACTTATGAGGAACAACCGCAGATTGATTACCTTTCCCCTGCCGCATAAGAACGTAATTATTCTTAGGAAAAGTAAACAGCGTGTAGTTCAAAGTAACGGACGTTACGTCCTATCATCGCCGCGCTTGCTTTGCCAACCGAAATATTTCGTCTTGCAACTTGTAAAAATTAGAGCACGTGTAATGCAATACCTTGAACTCAATCATTATACTTTGGATAAATGTGTATTTTTGCATCCACTTTGATTTGCGGCGGAGCCACAATTTCCTGACTCATTCCGAAATTCGAGAATCCCGAGAAGATATTTCCATTGTTTTGTCTTCCAAATACTGTTATGTCGCCTACCCAGAATTTGCATGCATGCTTCCTTCCTCCATTAAAGAATTAATGGATGATAGACGATCCGATCGGCGTCGTAGGCTTTCAGCATGAGCATGAGCAGCAGCAGTTGGGATTTTGCCAGTATCATGATGATAGGACGATGAGAGTGCAAATATAAAATTAAATCTTGTCATGTGTCATGATCGGATAACAATAAAAACTCCCTTCCTCTGCAGTGTCAAACTTCTTAGGTGGTGGACGGAGGATTAAGAATCCTGAGCTTAAAATGCATATTTTATCATCAAAAATTTCATTTAAATTACAGTCATTATGACTCACTCAAAATTTTACACGAGTGTGTTTTTGATGCATGGGGGTGGAGTTAAACCGTAGGAAACTAATTCCTTTTACAGAAATGTGATATTAATCTCCTTTCTTTTTGGAATATATTGCAGTTTCATTACAATGGGAAGCTTAACTGGATACCTCCTGGGGAAAGTGCAATTGGACGGTGCTATTCGCTCGGAAGTTTTGGAAAATCTTGTCACTACTCTGCTCCAACGGTGTCAAATACAAGAACCAGGGAAGAAGCAGCTAAAATTTCATGAAGGAATCAAGTAAGCCTTTGCTCAATGGCTCTTTAAATCATCGTCTGCATCTTTTGCATTTGGCTTCAAACAAGAAGGCGTTGGAAATTTAGATCGATTAATTACTTTACGTGGCGCAGACAATGCTCCGAGCACCCTTAAGACTTGACTCAGTTTAGCTCTTAGCATTTATGTACCACAACCACTATTATCAAGGGAGAAAAAGCTAGGGCATTTTCCATTTTTGATGCACCTTTCCCTGTGTCTGAAGAATGGAGGCTGCATGCTTCCTCAAGGCAGTAGAGCAAGATAGATTAAAATATATGCTATTAGTTTCAACTTGGTTTATGATTACCATACATTTTTGTAGGAAAGCCTTTTTAGTGGGTTAGAAGACGAGATCCGAGACATGGGCATAATGATAGGCCTCTCTGAGTCTGTGAATCCCACATTAAAATGGAAACCTTTAAGGCACACATATAAGATGATATGCTTTATTTCTTTTAATCTCCAAAGGTACTCTGTTGAATGTTCGGAAAGAGGCCTCAAGCTCACGGCACCGGGCTTCAGATCCAGGGATGAAGGGTTCGAGTCAGACTCCGAGTCCCTTCGCTCAATCAAAATCCAAGAAGCAGGTGAGATTGACTTGATCGAGCTAATGGAGCACTTGGAAGTTTCCAAAGGAGACAAGGATTCCGAAGGAAATCTCCATCTATCATCCCTTTCCTCCGGAGCGTCGGTGGATAACACAAGCATTTCAAGTTCGTCCAATATTCATGCCTCGGATGATTCAAATTCATCCTCCGGGAATGGATCCGACTCTGATGAGTTTTCTCCGTCTACTTCCGGTGAAAGGTCGCCGCCTTGGGAGCAACTCCCAAATCTCTCTTCATTCCAATCATACCCAATTGAAGACGTCGTCTTTTGCCATGCGGATGCGCTTCATCCTTCAACCCTTGTATGGGTCGTGCGTCACTTGACAAAGATGATTGCCCTCATTACCGCTTTCCGCTCTCGATCCGAAGCAGAAGAATTATTCCAAAAATATCGAGATGTCCGACTCAAAATCAAACCGGTTAAACATAAAATGATTCCTGCTGGAGGAAAGCTGGTTATTCCACCTATGCCAAATGCGCCTGCTCCACCACCTCCGCCACCAAGGACTTGCTCCGTCCTTTCATCAGCGATTCCGAAAGGTCAACAACCTCCGATTTTTAATCCAATTGCTTCTTCCATTCGTCCAACTGAAGTCCTGCCAGAATCACAGTCCCAATCACAACTTTTTTCAATTCCTGATCCAAAAACAATAGCTTTTGGATCGAGGAGTTTGTTTGCATTTCAACCCAAAGATTTCCTTGAAGAATCTCTTCCTTCGTCTTCAGGGACGATCCCCAGGTCATTCAACACATTGTCCTTTCAAAGTCTTCATTTCAATACCAATTCTACCGAAGCAGAAGAAGACACAGAATATGAAATGAAGAATAACAAGGCAATGCTGAGTACAAGTCTCGAGTCGTCAGAGTCCGAAGATGACTCAGATGACGCTAGCCAAGTGACCAGAATTCGAGCTCCAGTTCGACCTCAGCGAAAACTTCAATTCGGATTTGGAAAAACTAAAGTACATAGCAGTGGCCACCCACTCCTTTTAGTTCCTTTAAAAAATGAGAGCGTGAGTTCCCCAAGAAGTAGCTACCCAAAAGAGTCGTATCTCTATCACGTCATTGGAAGGACGTCATCCACATTCGCTCCGTACCAAAGGTCATTGAACTTCGTTCCAACAAATGCTGCTGGAAGTAAGAACGGTGGGACAGAGTATTACACATGGGCAAATGCAAATGGTCGCCAGCAACTAGTTCCATTCTCATCATGGGTAGAACTTTCAGAAATCAGGAAGCAACACCACCTGCACGGTGGTGCTGCGCCGAGCACTTCGACGAGAAATGGCATCAGCCCGAAGTCTTTTCGAAATCGAGGGATTTCCAAAACATCCACCCTGAGCCACCTTACTGGGAAGGGTACTGCCAAGATCTTGCTAAGGGATGCAGGACACCATGGGGTTTGGACCAACCTTTCACAACGAGTCAAGCAGAATTTAAGAGAAAACTTGATGCCAAAACTGAATGGAATGTGGACACAACCAGGAGATCATGGGAACAAAGTTAAGAAAAAGCCAACAAAGAAGGTTACATTTAATGCATGGGCGACTGTTCAAATAGTGTAATTAATGGGGACACAAGAGCGTTGGAACTGTCCTTTTGTTTGGCCTGCCGCTGACTCTTATTGGGCATAAATCCTTCAATTTCAATTATACTTTCTGTCCTAAATCCTCCGTGTGAAGAGGCTTTGTATTCCTTGGGAATAGAGATGAATTCTCATCCACAATGGCCGCATTCCATAACGTAATAGTAAACTCCTAAAGAGCAAAATAGCAATAAGAACCCAGTTTATGACTGAGCGATTAAACTTTAGATTTGATGATAAAAAGAGAGTTCTTAGCAGCAGCGTGAGACTCTCAGCACCGTCGCCTTTTTCGTAAATTGTCTTCTTTACTTTTTTTATTTTCAAATCCGTCCCGATAATATTATTTAAATGGACTTTTAATGGAATTGTAAGCTAGTTTTATCCGTTTTAAACCGAACCTTCATTTTTTTGTGCTTGAGTTCATCTTCTTCATCCTGAACAGAATCCTGTATTTTTCTATTGTTGTACTCTAGAAGTAATCTGGGTAATCTGAAGGAAGGGATGCTTTACACAGTGTGGTAAAATGACTCTGCTAGTGCAGTGTCCTCCATTTCCCGTTGTTGTAGAAAAACTTGTTGTACACGGAACGTGTTATTTTAATTAGTATGCCTACCTTGAGTTTACTCTGTAACCATTAAATCATGCATCTATGTCTAGTAAAGGAAAAAGATCAATGCGCATGTGTGGATTACAATGCTTTTCTCCGTCCGGGAATCCATCTTGAGAAAGTCAGAGGAGCAAATGCGATTTAGTACTTGAAGGAGTGGAGCATGATTTTGAAAAATAGAAAGTTAAGAGGCGGAGGTGTGAAAAGACCAGGACCAAAAGATTTGACCCGAATGACCCAAATCCCTTAAGAGCCATCGGCAAAATCAATGGGATTCAAAATCCCTAAGCTGTTTGTGAGCCAGTTAAAAATTCAGAATGAATGATTTATCATTTTCATTCATCGCCGTAAGAATTTAAGATCTCCAACCACCCACGCCAAGAAGCCAAAATTTATTTGTGGCACAATAAAAACACGGCAGATGTGCCATTTCACGGGTACCATTGATGCTAATTTGAGGCCGATTCTGTGGCATAGAGGATTTTAGCACATGGTATTTCGCATGGGTTTTGTCTTGAATTTAATTAATCCTCTTATTAAATAAAACAGTGTTGAATTGTCAAAGTGACATGGCAAGGTGAGCCAAGTGAAGACGTGTCATTAGAATGTTGCATGACTCTCCTTCCCTTTCACACGTTTTTCAGCAATTTTGTCTCTTCTTGTTATACACTGAGAACGCATTTAAAAAGAAACTTGCATCATCAAATTAGCAAGTTGCATTTAGACAAAGATACGTCCACCAAATAAATGTAATTCCTCCGTGTATAATTATTACAAAAAGAAAAACTCACAAATTAAAATTCTCATCAAGAATATCAATCTCTCTTTGCATGCACATTCTCCTGTTCACTTTGGACTCGTGAAGGTGAATTTTGGAATAATTCAGTATTCAACCTACTGCCTAATGAACTCGTTGTTGAAAGGAAAGTTGAAGGAGAACTAGAACTACAAGTTACCTTCAACAATCTTAGCCGATTGTCCATTGCATATCGATTTTACTGCAAGCGGCAGAAGAGCATCTTCCTTGTGATCATGAAGAGAGGCGAGTGAAGATCATATCATCCTGAAAAGAAGCCACGGAGGATGGGTTTGAAAACAATGACCTCGTGACCCAGATGTAACTTCAAATTCAAGGAGTGGTCAGATTCACAGCAGTTCTGCCCACCCATTTAGTACTTCGGGGTTTTCTGATTAAATTCATTATCCTATGAAGCTGCCATCAGAGCCAGTTTGCTCCACCGAAAAATGGCGTCGGGAAAATAAAATTTCACATCCAATAATTTGACGCGTCTCAATCAAAATGCGGTAAGAAATTCCGGAAAGATGATGATGAAAATGCGTTTGATTCTATGCCCTTGAGCTCAATGAACTTGAAATCAATCAGTATTATAAAAATCAAACTCATTCTTCTGTCGCACATCCTGCATAATTCAGTTCAATTTAGCCAATTATAGTGGCAATTGAGTGAATCCGAAATGCGGAATTACTCTGATGTCATCCAATCCTATAAAACCACATGCCTTGTTAATAAACTTTGAGAATTAAAAGTTGTTAGGGTCAAACATGTTCCGTTCGTCTGGATTTGCTCTTATTTCTTTACTTTTTGCCGCTGTGACTTACAGCGCTGCCAACGATGTTGAATGGGTAATTAATAAAACTTCAATATCTTAAAATGCTTTCTTTTACGTTTTCCGACTTGCTTTAAACAGGAGAAAATTCGATATGGCTGTCTTGAGCCATACGGAGGAAAAGCTAAGCTTCTGGGGAAAGAAGTAATTGAAGATGGAAGAGGTGATACAGTCGCTCGCATACAAATTGATCCAGATGCAACAAAGGTAAATAAAATTCTCCAACTAAACGCACTAGGTCAAAAGTAATCAAGTTAATCATTTTTTTGGTTAAGATTAAGGAATCGACGCTTCCGCGAAAGCATCGTGTCATCCACCCACGTCAAGGAATGATAATGGACTACTGGCCAGACCGAGTGAACTTATTTGTTGACGCTAATAACATCATCACCGACGCTAACTGCGGTTAAAAGCTTCAAATAAAAAATAATTTCCGATCAAATATGAAATGAAATTGGCACGAAAACTAATTTTATTTACGAGGACATAGTCAGAAATTATGGGAAGAGGAATCCCGCAAATTAGTGGTTAGTCAAACTGTTCAAAATTGCATAATCTCCATTAGAATTAGTCTTGTATTATTAAATAAATGTGCGTTATCGATAATACCCACTTGGTCTTATGATTGGAAACCCAAGGCAAGCCTTTACATTGAGATGCAAAGTTTAGTTAAATTATAAGCTTTTAAGACGGGTGGGGCAGTTTTGTATTAAAGTTGGAGTCACAGTAAACGTATAAATCATAGGGAGTTAAATGGACGCAAAAGTCAGGAGCAGTGACTGGGAATCAATACATTACTTAACTTTTAACTTCCTAATTATTTGCAGTAGTTGTACTTGAAACTAATTCAAGGTCTGGAGAGTATTTTTGGGCGGTTATTCGTGAAGTCTCTGGTGACCATTGCCGCATCCTGTTTAAATGTAACCTTCGAATCAAGTGCAATCCCTTACGAAAGGGCCATTGTGACAGTATAATTACCACTGGCTTTCTTATTAATTTTAATGGATAGCGACCCCTCATTTCCAAAGGTAAATCCAAATGGAATTGTTAATGATGCGACTCTAAGTGAATATAGACACCCAAATAAATTATTATTACTTCTGTCGATTTACACACAGTGGGCCTTTTCCTTGGATCCTTGAGAAGCAGAAGCTTCAGAGTTAAGCCGAACAACACTTCCGGCAATTTATTTTGGCTTGTTGAATAATCCTGCACCAGACGTCTGCAGACGTTAAACAATTAAGAATAAAGCTATTCGCAAGCAAATATTAAAATTGCAGTGATCTTTTGTTACATCATCGTTGAAATAACAATAGAAAGCTTGTTTTGTCCAAATAAATGGCGACGCAGGTGACATCTCTGCAACAGTTGACTTACCTCAATGAACTTTTCGAAAATAATTTATACGCCATCTTAGCTTTGAAGCACCGAGATTCGGCAGCGTAAATTCAAATTCAATGTATTCCAACTTTGTTAAAAATGCAGTACCGCTGAGATAAAAGCAGAGCCAGTCGTTATGTTGGAAGCGCGTTATCAGTTTTTCCAGTTTATGATGCACATGTTTGTTATTGAGTGAATATTAAATGGTTCAATTAAATAGCATTCTGTTAGCTTAATTGCGTTGTGTTTATGTACACCTTAGTTAGTAAAGTTTCACAAGCATATTATTGATTTACAATGAGTCAGGTTAAGGACAATCGTTTTTATTTGATCTGAGGTTTCGTTTTACTTCTGGTTTTTTGTTTGGATTTGAGTTTTTGAGCTGCTTGGCTGAAGTTCAGGAAAATCGCCATTATTTCAAACAGGATGACTAACATGAAGGTCACGGTTGCGGAGGGTTGGCTTAAGAAGACGTCGCCTACCTAAGCGCGCTCTCTTTTGTTTCTCACAGAACAACTGGAGCGACCTTCGTTTTCGCAAAGAACAGAAGAAAAGGATGTCGTCAACTCGATCTCTGGTATCCTCTGCTCACACTTATTCCGGCTGCCATAAGCATTCCGGACTTCATCCGTTCAGATCTTTCTCGTTTATTTCTCAATTGGAATCTTTGAAATTCAATTTACTGATGAGACAAAGTCGATTTATGAAGGATTCAATGCACCAAAATCCTCTTTCTGACTTCTTTGGCCTAAGATCGGTCCTGGACTTCCCGCCGGTCGAAAACGTCGGAAGTTTACTTCGTTTTTTGGGTAGAGCATTCCATTCTGACTAAAGACAGTTTGGGATATGTGGGGGAAACAGAATAGAATATGCACAATCTTACTTCCCAGCAAATAGACAGCACTTATCCTTAAATTAGGCAGAAATGCTTTCAATGTTTTGAACTTTTTTAAGGTGTTTGAAGCCTTGAAAATCCAGTGTTGTCCTTTTGGTAGGTGAAGTAAGTCACCTTTGCTATGATCCCGACTCTGAACCTGAAGTGGACTTGAACTCTGGCGACCTGACGAAAACGACCTGTAATAAATATTTATTAGAAAAAATTCATAAAATCTACAAGATAAGAGGTAGGACACCCACCCGGTGGGGAGATGGTTTCGTTGGTGCTTCGAATTGAAAGATTAGTCAATAACATTTTCAGTGCAACAATTTTCAACTCCATCATTTTATTCCTGCAGAAGTCATTTGCCTACCCTCTTTCTTTTTTACTAAAAATTTTCAACATCTGAATCAAATTACTTAATAAAACTATGAGGTGTTACTTCCTATTAAATGTGAAGACCAAGTCTTAATAACTTTACAATGAATAATTGTTAAAAGTCAAGTCTCCAATTGTCTTTTAGCGTTGCTGATTCACTTCAATTTCTTTAACGAGCTTCTGTTGCAAGCTAAAGCAAACTTTTTGCTTACTTCATTGCATTTTTCAACTTTTCAATTCATAGAATAACCTTTGTTTGTGAACATAATGTCTTAAATAATTTAAAATTAACTGAAACTTGAAGAATCTGAATTAATTTAATGTATGAACTAACTAACACATGAATGACAAATTAATCTACTTAATCTCAACTGCTCAAATTGATTTAGACCGGTAGCCAATTGTTAGCGGAGTTTATCAACTTATACAGAGTAATAATTTGATTATTTCGAAACGTTTAAAGGACTTGAATTAATTTACCACTTATTAAGAACAACATTAGTTTCATTGCCAACCCTTGTTAAAGCACCAATTCTTGCAACGCCGATGGTAACGTATGAATACTTTTGAAGCCTAACGCTTCCAGCTTGTTCGTTAGTTACACAAAAAGAGCTTAAATTAAACTGGATTCTAAATGAAAATTATATTCATACGCAATTACAAGAGGACGAAGAAGTGGAATTAGGACCTGTGTATAATTTTCCAATCGGAAATCAACATCTTGTGATGAATCCTTGATTGATCAAAAAACTTGGCAATTTTTGATTTCCTTTTAGAATTGATAATGTTTGACGAATTACGCTTGAGTAGCGCTACTACAAGTGGTTTCAATTTCCCATTAGACTACTATTATTTTTTGACATCAATTGACCTACTCAAAGAAAGTCGAACATTGAAGAATAAGCTTATTTGTGAATAATAAATGAAAATTGAGTTCCCATTTCGGTTGAAGAAACAACTTCAAAGAATCTTCCCATAAGAAGCTCAAAGGATTGAAGTTTACAGACATTCACAATAGCAAACAAAGTAAGGACTGTAATAAGTGCCTATACAATAACAATAATTCCCTTCAGATTGACTTGTTTTCCAGAGAAAGTTACACAAGATAAAGTGCCCTTTCACCCTTAACCGTCCCCCCTCACTTTACTTCCAAAACGCAAATGAAAACTTCTTGGGTTTGTTGGCAGAATTTCTGGAGCGCTGACTGTCGAATAATGGCTCCGAGTAGATGTGCTGTTGACTTAAGTTGGCACTGCTCGAGTGGAGTGAGCGAGCGGTTTCACGATCCAATCCAGGAAAACGTTCTTGCTCTCCAAGTTCCTTGTATGACTTTTCCTTCGGAGTGGCAGGAAGTAGTTTCTTTGAGTCCATCCGACGGCTGCTTCCAGGAGAGGCCATCATCCCTTGCTGATCCCGCCGAATACCTTTGGCCAGTCCGGGATTGATGGGGCGGTGATGCTTGTCCGGACTCATCATTTGTTTACTGGATCTGCTAGTCGGTGATGAAATTGGATAGCGTTCTGCTTGAGCAGCAGATGGGCCTGGTCCAAATTTCTGTTCAGGCATTGGCACGGATTTCACCTGTTGATGCTCATCCTCTAGCTTTCTCCACATTCCACGTGAGCGGACACCATTTTCAACCCAACGGTCAAGACTGTCCCTTGATCCTGCCTTAGAGCGACTCAAAGAACGCAGGAGACTCTCTCGAGATAACTGACGTCTGAAACATACAAAGAGAACTTTAGTCTTTTCATTCACTCTCAACTGTCGGCGTTTTACCTATAGTCTGCTTCCACAGCTTCACGGGAACGATACCCTTCATCCAAGCTGTCATGTGACTTTTGCCGTACATACTGATGATCCATCTTTTCCCATTTCTGGCGGACTCCTTCAAATTTCTCTCTAGAGAAAGCTGGGAGTGGCGGCGGTGCTGAAACATCGGGTGACCTCTGTCGAAGCTCTGGTCTCTTGGGAAGTGGAGGAGGAAGTGGGGAAGGTGAGGAACGAGCCTGATGACACGGGGTCACAAGCAGACCAGATGTAGACCAAACTGGACGGACCAAATACTGAGATCCCTCTGTTGCAATCACTTGGCTTTGGTTCCACTCCTCATCTAGAAATTGAAGAAAACTTTTAAATTTCTTAAAATCATGGCATTTAAAATGGGATTTTAGAAAAATGCAGTTCCCAATTTTGCCAGTTATACTATACCATACATTGTAAAACGTGTCGGCACAATCAGAATGGGGTTGATCGTTAAGTCTGAAAGATTGAGGTGATAATTTCCAAAGCGTGTATTCCAATATTATACAACAAACAACAATAACAATAAAACAAAATCAACCAAATCTCGCAGTCTATAGGGCTGATAACGTCTGCATGCTTGAAATCCTTTTATTGGGAAATCATTCGAAAGTAACCATAATTCGTTGCTGGACTTGAGTCAATCCTGTGGTTTGTCGTCATTGCACCTTGGTTTAAATTAATGTTAGGCCGTGCAGAAAGTCCTGTCTCTTTCCTTGTGTCTTGGAGGCGTCCCAGAGTCGAGTTAGAATGTGCAATGCATAGATGCAATTAATCATAATGAGATTAGCCTATAGGACCGTTTCTTCTTTTTAATTTTAATTCTTTTGGGCAAGGTGTGTGTCCGCGGAAGTTTGCTTCAAATGCTGCTGTTTAGACTTTTCCAAACCACGGAATCTTTTAAACCGGAAATAAAAAAATGAAAAAAAAAACTAAAATGGGATGAAAGTACAACAAACATTTTTATCTCCACCCCAAATCCACCATTATCCCTCATTCTTCATGCTTCAGCTGAAAAGAAAAGAAAATGAACATCTTCAAACTTCCTCAATTTCATTAAAGTAAAATGGATGAAATAATTCTGCCTAAATTAATTTCAGAGTTAACGAGTCCATTTGGAGAATGAGAAGGGGAGTGCCAATCGGCTAATGACTGACAAGTGTTTTTGCAAATATTGGAATTTCTCGTGATGCAGATTCCAAATGACCAGGCTGTTTTTGCGCAAAGTGCAGAAATTAAAGTGACCTAAGGACCGACCAAGCACCTCCGCCGCCATTGTATTGGTGTTTTCCCTTTTTAACATTTATGGATGTACCTTACGCGAAGTTTTTAAAGTTTTTCAACCAAAGTCATAAGGAACCACTCTCCGTATTTCCTCTGATTCGCACGTCAACTCAACCCTACCATTAAATATTGTAATTGTATTTTATTCCGCAAAGCATTTTATTGCCAGGGATATTTCCCTTACTGCGGTTCCGGTGGAAAATGACGACCACATGAATCTGTCTCAACCTCGACTTTTAAGACAGCTTTAATGATTTAAGGTGGATAAATAAGCTAGAAAGAAAGGAGTCTGCAAGAGTCCTTTTGTCTGTGCAGTTTTCTTGACGCTATCAAAGCAATCTCCCTCTTCATCTTCTTTGGATTCAAGTCGGAGTGCGATGACCCAAAAAAATGCACAATGGCTGCACAAACGACGATAGATTGTGGGAGGAAATTCCTTCAACCGAATATCTCTTCATTACAATTTCAATTTTGATAGAGAGTCAAGAACCACTTCATTCATGACACACTTTGCTGCACACGACATTTCCAGTCAAAGGCTCCAATTCATTAGACCACTCACTCAAAACGACGCTACAATTTTAAATGAATTATCCACTTTAATTCTTCCCGTATTTAAACTCCAGCACCCCTTCAAATTCTTAAAAAAAACATGCTTCTAAATAACTCTGCAAATCAATCGTATGGGATTCTTAGCAAACTCTTGCACGCACGCGTTGGAATAGAAATTGGAAACGTATGGAAAGCGTAAGCGAAAAATTCAATTTCCCATAACGAATGTGGACACACTGTGTGAGAAACAATGTCTCCGCATAAGAATTTTTTATTTGAAAATATATGATGCGTTTTTTAATTCAGAAAACAAAGGATTTGCTTTCTTGCCAAAGATTATAAAGGTATTGACCCAAAAGAATAAGTTCCATAAGATGAGCATGCGATATGCAGATGGTGCAATATTGCATGCATGCATATTTAAAATAAACCTTGTTGTTTGTAAATCCAAATGCACAGGGACATTAAAGAGTTGCATAAGGATGAAATGTATCAAGTATTTACTTTATGAAAATGACACTTAATTTCGTGTACGTAATTTGGGGTGGTAACGAAGGAGTTCAAGGAGGATCAGTGGGAGTTCATTTTAGAATTTGGAAACTGCCAGTAGTGCTGAGGGTGGACTTGACCCAAGGTTTTTGACTTGTCATCGTTTTTCCAAAAAAGAAGAGATTAGAATGGGAGATGAAAAAGACTAATTTCCAAGCATGGCCATCATCAGTCATGACCTTAAAAATCCCATCATCCCTCTCTGTGTCTGGTCATTCCAAATTACTTTCCCATCAACCCTTCATCCCTCAACTACCCGTCGTTTTTTTTTTTTTTTGCAAAGTTCACAAATGTGAGAAAATCTTAACACCATCAACAGGGAATAGTAAATGCACATGGCACTAATCCCGTATTATCAATATAATGTTCATATATTGGATCAAACGGGACTTGAAGATGGTGTGTGTGAACAAAAAAAAACATTTGCAATTGCATATAATCCAAACCACCAATACCCACGCATTAAAATCCCATAATCATTCATTTTGATAATTTCACAACCGCTACTGAAGAGGGAAACTCCGGTTTTTCAATATTTTTTCCCCGCATTTGAAGTGAGATTGATATGACCATATTTTCTTACCATCAGAAGATGATTGGAGATGCTGCGAGTCCATCATTGGATCTTGAATTGGACTTCCATTTTCCTCCGTAGATCCAATTCCGCTGGACCGACCGCATGACTCTTGTTCCCTTGATGCATAAGAGCGACGAGCTCGCTGGATTCCGATTCCATTTGGTCCCACGACGGCCGGATTGGAACACCGCCTTGACTCGATCCCACTCAGATTCCCTCTTTGACGATGAACGGTGTCATAGTCCCGCGGTGGTAGGAGGAGCGGCGTATTCCGCTTTCGAACATTCAGTTTATCCCGCAATTCTGCAGCTAAAGAGTCGTACAATGAGGCGACCCGCTCTGAAGTCAGGTTCAAAGCCCCGCAGCCAGATCCAAAGCCTCGATCCGAATTTTCTGAAGAGTCTGATGCCAGGCAGTCAAAATCAGGGGTGTCTCTTCGGGCGGGACTAGGACACGACAAGAGCCCTTTTGACTGAAGCCTTGACTCCATGTCTCGAAATTTCCTTTGATTATCCTCTCGATTTACTAACGTCTCTAGTTGACTTTTTAGAATTGTTGCAGTTTCAGGTGAGTCACATCTAGAAAGTAGAAGCAGAAAATTAAGTGGTGATGAGGACAAGGCTATAGGGCCACATTTCTTGATGAGGCAAATTAAACTGCTCAATAACACAGGCAAGGGAAATTGATTGATTTAATGCTAACGAAGAAGTCAATGATCAGGATTTGCATATTCTGGCACTTTGACAAAACTCATTACCGATATTAAAAATTTGAATCAAATTAAACCAATTTGCGAAGACAACTCTTACTTTTTAAAATTCATCCTTATTTCGTTCTTACAGCATTTAGCTTGAGCAAGGGGAATCCATTAAACTATTATTAGCTCCTTGTCAACAAATCTTCAATTCAAAAACTAATGAGAGATTTAGAAAGTCTAAAATAAAAACGTAAGTGGATCAGGAGGAGGTCGAAGCATAAATTTGCAAATTGCAACCCTTTAAATTGCTGACAAATGTTGCTTTCTCTGCACTTTTTTCGGGGACGCCAAAATGAAAATGACAAACAACAGCTTGAATCAAAGGAGGTTAAATTTATCTTCCCAGGGAATGTTCAGAGTCAGCACCGCAATGGTAAAAGTGATGGCACCCAGGCCTACTTACCTGTAGCAATGGACGTGAACTGGGCAATTAGTGTCTGGGTTATAAATCATAAGGATACAGGACACGATGTCATCATTTGGTGGAGGAGCCTGGAAAACGCAAGTTATGGCTGAATGTGGGATGAAGTGCTTTTCGGATTCAGCTTCAGCGGGGTGTGTCACTTTGCTTGCAGAAGGGATGATCCTGAGCCCTTTGTTGCTCACTTGAAGCGTCACCTTCAGCGGTTGCATACGATGTTCTTGCGAGACAAAGTACTGGAGCACAGGTTCGACAAAATGATCACCCCGGAGACCCTTGCTCTCCTTGGCACCAAGGAACAGGACATAGTAAGAAGAACGCTTCATTTCCGAATATGACATAATCTCGAATTCCCCTTCGTCTAGGAAAGCGTCGTCTAGCAGGAAATTCCCAGCATCATCCAACAGTTCCTAGTGGAGGATATTCAAGTGAAACTTGACTAAATGGAGACTGATTGGGATTTGCGAGAAAAAAAAACAGACAAATGCAGGATACTTTGGTCTCAACTTGGCCACTTTTAAATGGACGGTCAACCTAATTTTAAGCACCAGGAGTCGGTCAACTGAGGCACACAGAACAACAGAAGGTGATCAAATGAAAAGCGTGGACATCAAAAACATCACAGCCCCTGCAAAAATAAAAATTTAAATAAGATAATAAAAAAGCAATCCAAAATTAAGCAATGTGTCATCATCATCATCCAATCACAGTAGCCCATTAATAAAGAATTTTTCGTTGGGTCGAGAATTTTGGTGGAAGAATAAGAATAACTTCCACGCTGCCGTGCCGTGTGAATGACTAATAATAAACTAATCTTGCTCTATTTACTTAACAACAATAAGGAACTTAAAAGCCAACGGAATTTGCATAGGTTCTGCATCCATTGTTAAAGTGTTAATTTGTCTTCCTGGTCTCCATTTTCTTGCCTTTCTTATCTATTCCTGGCATCAGCAATATCCCTTCAATCAATTGTTCGTTAAACGCTACCAGTTCTAATGAGTCTGGGCCAGAAGTGTGTCAATAATTTTAATGATGGATGCATATTAGTCGGCATAATGCCACACTCGAGAAATTGAATGATCCCGGTGTGGGACATCCGTGAACCGGTTAATTTTTTGTGCTTCTGCAGAATACATCCTTCAGCGACGGATGATGGTCGCCAATGAAGAAATTACAGTTGAATTTACCGGGGATTCTCCATATGCAAACAAACAATTTTTTTTCAAATGTTTCATTCCATCCTGAATTCCTGAATATGCCCTACTTTGTCTCAAACAGAAACAGAGAATGTTCCTTTCAACACCTTTCTTTTCGAAAATGAAAAGAAAACAAAAGATTTGTTTGTTGCTCCAAATTCCAAAAACAAAGGTGGGATTGAGTTGAAGAATGAACGGAATACCCGACCGGAATTTAAAATGAAGATGCGTTAAATGTGGAAATTCTTGTGGCTCCTGTTGTTGATTGGTTGGAGCCAATCTGTAAATGCGACTAGGCCTTTGGTGTTGCCTTTCAGATTCCAAATTCAATAGTCATGTCATGTCATGACCAACCAGGTTTGCCAAACTTGTTTTCCGCAACGAACTTATCAAAGCTAAAGTCGGTCAACTAATAGGATGACGAACGTTACTTCTTCGGTGTGTTCTCGCAGAACATGAATTTGAACATTGCAAAAAAGGTGTGAAAGAACCCCATCATGTCATTAGCATTGGCAGATTTCAATTCGTAAAAATCCTTTGCGCTCCCGGCCCGAGGACGACGCTTGATTTTAAAGGGAATAGAAAATGGGAGGATTTTGCAAATGGCTGTGTTCTACATGGCATTTAATTTGTCCACACAGAGTGAAGGATGATGGACTCTTTGGGGAAAGGAGGTCACTTGGCCCAGAGGGAAAGGTCAACCATGTAATATTAGGTTTAGACCTATCATCTTCACTTCGCCTCTTCATCCTGTTGCCTCCAAATTCTTTGATGGTCACGAAAACGACGACATTACATCGAGGACTTAGCGCGGTTTCTTCCAAGCTCCCCTTCCCCAATGACAATTGCAAAATGATCTGTGTGACCTTAGACGCGCAATGACACTTGGGAAAAACCGCTGCACCATTGAAACAAATGCCAAATCACAATCATTAAATTAAGTTGTGGCGGCGACATAGATAAAAATAACCGTTGGAGCGCAGAAGATTACACGCTGCACTTGTCATTGCCCTATTGGGAATTATGCAAACGCCTTCCGATCGAATCTAGATCCTGCCTGGGCGTAAATTGGTTCTCTTGGTAGTTGGTAAATTTACAATCATGACATTATGAATAGTAGATGGAAAGAAGGTCATCATCAGTGATAATCAAGTAGGAAATGCATTAGGCAAAATATTTGATGGGCGAGAAAATGAACAGTAGAAGTGACCACTACCACGCCAGATACGTAACTTTTGGCAATGGAAGGGAAGCTAAAATGTCTATTACTCCCTTCTTGTCAATTCTGTATCTAAAGTCAACAGTGTAAGATTTGGCAATTCCAAATTAGCATTTGGGATAGAGTGACGTCGTCCCTGTGCGTGCGTGGGAATGACATCCTAGTGGCCATTCACTAGTGGCCATTCACTTAATCCTTTATGACCATGTTACAATAATAATAATAACGGAAAGCTACAGAGTCAAATGTCAGTTACCGAAGACCTCACTTGGAACATAAACCAATAGATAAAAAACACAAACGAGTGGGTTTTGACGACTTTAAAATCCTTAGCAACTTGGACATTAAAAAGAAACTGGAGTATAGAAATGCATCCTCTAGACATTTTGCACATGACTCCTTGCATCATCATCATCATAAGTTACTCATGGTTTGATTTTAATCGCTGGAGGTGGTAGCCATCGAGCCGGCGCCGTAGGGACAAAATGGAGGAAGCAGAGTCCTTGGACTTCTACTCTGCTCCAAGGAAAACGAGCCTTGGATATCAGTTCCTTGGGAACTGTATCTGCCTTGCCTTTTACGTTTCACTAAAATGCACACATTGACCACACCCTTGACAACAGTTAATGGTTTATATAAAGGATTTTCACCCGTAAAGGGATCAGAAAATGAGGCCCGCTTTGAAGTCTCGGCGCGATTCCTTTCCAATCCGGGAAAGATTCTTCAACGAATTCTTAACCTCATAACCCCCTTCAGATTTATCGCTCACGTTTCCTTTCCAGCTAAAGGGTAACTAACCCATTTAGGAAAATAAACCAACGAGCCGTAACTTGCTTATATGCATCCAAAAACTGATGTGCTTGAACCCTCTCTGGATGCTTAAGGGTGGGCGAGCACGATGAGAAATGATTATCATGGACTTGGTTAAATTACATTTCCCACTGAATTGTGACAATGAAAATGAGCCTATGAATAAGTGGAAAAATGCATATTATGGTGGCTATGGAATAACTGATTAGAAATTGACTCGTTATCCTGGGATGGATGATAGTCTAATGAAGCATGGGAGATGTGCGAATTAGTGAAAAGTCAAAAAGTGATGCTGAATTTATCAATTAATTGCTGAGTGAAGGTGGTCCTATAGGGCGAGAGAGAGAGTTGCCAATCACATTAAAATAAGGTTTGGCCTTGATACACTTTCTTCTAACTAGAAAAAGTGTAAGTGTACCAGTTTAGTTACCTTTTGGTAAACCAAATTCTCATGAATAAGCCCATTGCATTTTTGCATATTATCTCCACCAACCCCTGCACTGCGATGATTTCTAAAATGCGACTCTCAAGGTGTTTCAAGATGGAGACGATGCTAATGGCTCTCCTTGCAGTTGGTTCGCTGGTTACAGATGCCTCTACTGCGCGTGTGTGCAAAAAGTGTCGCATGAGAGAGCGTTGACATTAATGCAAAACTATGCTAAGATGGGAATGTCCCGTTAGACTCCCTTTTTCCTAATTAGAATTATACTTGGAGCCGACTATTGTTGATGATAATTAAACTGTTGAATTGAGAGAAGGCTTCTGAAAAATAAAATAATGAATCCTGTCCACTTGATATAATGGTAGGAGGTGGAAACGGAAACGACTGTGCCCACAGTTCCGTTTCTTTAGCGTCATGAATGACCTAAGCAAGGCTTACAAGTGCCAAGTAATTGCAGTGGATTATGCACTTTGTATAATTTCTTTTTTGCAAGTTACTCATAATATAATTTTGCAGATCCCTTTCCCTTTTGTCTTTCAGTTTAATTTCAAACATCTTTTCACACGAGAAAAGAAATGTTTGTGTACCAACTTGAAGGTGTTAGATTACTTAATGGAGACAGTTAAATTATTTGACGCTCTCATTTAGGCATTTAAAGGAAAACAATTGAGTCCAAAACGAGTTTTGCCGTGTTCCTATTTTAGCTTGATAAACCTTGCTTTGCTTTTACTGCGACAATTATGGTGCTCGTGGTGACACCAAACCACGACCAACGACGGCCACCTCAATGCGTCGTCGTCGCCTTCTTTGTAAATCTTTTAGCACAAAGCTCATTAAAGTGAAAACAATAATTTCACTTTAGTCCAACTAGGACTCGCTAAATGGGGTTTGGGAGTGATATCAAGAACTTAAAAATAAGAGGATCAGCAGAGGCCCATCGGAAATGAAAATTACTTGGAAATGTGATTCTTCTCCTCCGGAATCAGAGAAGGAAACAAAGAAAACTTATAAAGAGGAACCAAAAAGATTTAGCATTGCAATGCTTTTTATTTTATTTTTTGCAAATGAAGGCCCTGTTAACTCTGAAATTTGGCGATTTAGAAACACAAGGACGTTGAAGCCTTAGGTAAAGGATGCGATTTTTTGGCCACATTGCCATATATTAAAATAAAGTTTCGCCCAGTTAAATCCAATTCCAAATTTTTTGCGAAGGTAGTTGACAAGGTTTAAAGGGTTGACGCTGCGACGCCTTTTCACGTGTAATGTACTGACTCTGTACAGTTGATTTATGGGAATTAGGTCCCCACCAAATGCATTTCCATTAAGAATCAAATTACCTTGCTCCTTTGGATGAACCAAATCAAATCAAAATCCTTAAATGCAAAGATCTAAAGTAGGACGGGGCAGAAGATGGGGATTCAATTTCATCGACTTCACGACCCTACAATTCCATGAGGTAATCTAAGCATAAAGAGTAATTATCCATGAGTTCGTGCAACCTTGATGGTTGCAATTAGTTTAATTTTGGATATGAGTTCGATGTGTTATTGGAAATATTCGGCAATAAACACAATTTTAATTCCTACATGTTCCTTCACACACGGCACGGAGCCAATTTTTTGTTTTAAAATATATTTTTTCCGTTCGTCTTCAATCGTAATTTCTATTAATTGTTCTCCAGCGCTATTGAATAATTTGCAGCTTCAGAGAATTCAAGGTGCAATTATTAGCACGCCGCGAATATTTCATGTCCTGCCATTTTGTTTCTTTGTGATGAATTTGTTACATGCGAGGACGCAGATTAAAATATCTTCCCTTCAAATCTTCATTCCAGAATGCAAATCATGATTTGATAACATTTTGGATATCCTATTACTCTCACATTTCCATTTTACTTCTTCAACCCATTCCCTTTCCAAAATGGCGTCGAATATTTACAACATCTTTTTATGATCTGCAAAATTGTGAAAGTCAGAATGAGCTAAAAAGTCGGTGCTAATAATAAAACTCCAGTCCAAAATGGAAGGTATAGCCGTGAAATCGGTGCTGATGGAAGCGACCAAAATAATGCAAAATTGCGCATGCCCTGGCTCGTTGCTATATCGTTATTCGTTTATAACCTATAGTGAATTCCCGTCTACAAATACGACAATAAAAGTCCCAAGACTAATTTGCACGTTCCGCCCACTGTGGAATTGGCTATGGATCCCATTTGTAAGGGTCAGAGTGTCATTCCTAATTTGGACCTTGAACTTGGACACTTGTTTCTCTCATCGCAGATTAAGATGCGGAAGGTGACTTGTTTCGCCGTAATGGATCGGCTTTCACAAATTATAAAAGTTAGCGTTAAAATGATGTTTTCCCATGTAAAGAAAAAACGCGTCTTCCAGTTTGTCGCATGCCTCGATCATCATTCATTATCCCAAAATCTTGTTTTGGATGTCATCAAATGATATCCTTTAGAAAACACTTTTCACATTTTTAACAAGACATTGAACTAATGTAGTAGACCTGTTGCCAATGTTTCCTTAAAGTTTTTACACGGCGACGACATCCAATTCGGTCTCATTTCCTTTACCCTCCTGCCATTACATTGGAAGCCAGGGTGGATTAAATTATCAAAGTGGCTCATTCACCTTTTCAATTCATAAATGTGATTTCCTCCTTTCCTCGAGCGTCAGAGAGAAGAAGGAAATTCACAGGGAATGACTTCCTCTAAGACAAAAGATCACTTGAATCAGATCAGTTAAGGTAAGGATTGACGTGAGTCTCGACGCCGCGACGAGACTAAAAATAATTTAAAAATCATACAAAGGGTTGATTTGTGTCTGCTCGAACGCGGCCAAGGAAAGAGAAACCATTCACGGAAGTTGAATTCGCCAGTTAGCGTCAGTCTGTTTGAGGAGATGAGGAAACTTTATTAAATGTTTAACGAAAAAGTTCTAATTAAATTCGTGTATTTCTTGAAAGGAACACCACTTGCGGAACAGGAGAATATGGAAAATATATGGAAAGGTGAAACTTTGTCAAGTTGGAACTCGCAAATAGCGAGAATCAATCAAAACAAATTCAATTTATGGCCATTTATTAGTCTAACTTGGAAAGGAAACTATTTCATTTGAATGAAATGAATTGTAATTTCTCACATGTGGAAAAAAGAAAGGAAAAAGTTGTCCTCCACCATGGAAAAAACAAACTTTTTTGTACGTATGTCTTTTCATACAAAATAAAATAATTAGCTTCTGAGATCTTCAATTAGAGACACAAGGTTCCGCCTGAGATTCTTCGGAAGTGACTTTCTTTCCTGGAGAAAGTGATAGGTTAACTTCCCTTATGACTAGGGGCCTTTGCCTTTAATTTCCTGGAGTATGTAATTCCTTCATTACCCAAGATGGAAATTCGAAAACAAAAGAAACAAGTTTTCTGAGAAGCAACCTGTTGCTTCGTACCGACTCTGAATTCGGGAATTGGGGGACTGTGTCACGGGTTATGCAACAAGTTCCCCACCCTCAGGAGATTTGCAAAGAAGATACAATCATGAATTCCCTGGGACATTGAAATAAGGCCAAGCATAAGGTCAAATTTGTCGGGATTAAAGTCCACCATACTGCCAGGATGAATTGGATTTTTGTATAATTAATTGTCTCCCCATCGTCCCTAGACTAAACAACTCCGACGCCTCTTAGTTCTCAAGTGTCGCCATTATTATCCCCTCCCCGTAAACTAATATATATTTTGAGCAGTTAAATCTTTTAACAGAGCCATCAAAACTCTTCAACTAATTTCCCACGCTTTGCTTTCCCCGATGACTGAGTCAAGTGTCCAAGACAAAGCTTACAAGCAAAGCTAATTAATAGCTATACATTGACGCTTCCAAGGGAAGAGTCTTTTGAATGAACAAGACAACAATGGCAACCAACTAACAACGCCTCATGATGATGATGAGTTTAGAATCTAATCTTCCTCGGCATTTAATCTTTATTGACTCTTGTCCATCTTGTAGCTGCCATTTTCTCCCATTGTTGTTCCCATTGAGCGTCTACCTCGATCACATCCGCTCAACAAAGAAGCTGTATAAAGAATACTTAAGGCGTTTCCTGGAATGCGAGCATTGTTTCTTATTTTTCCCACAGAGGCCATCGTTATTTGATTATAATGCAGAAAAGAACGGGGTTACATCTTGGTCACAGCATCAATTCCTAAAGCCAGTATGCAAATGTAGACACACTCAAGTTATGTCATTTTGAATGAGTAAGCAATTCCAACCCAGTCATTCTGAAATATGGGGAAATAACTGTGAGTTACCACTTGACTCCCAGTCGTCATCATCATCCCTCCAGCGGCTTCCGATGGTCCTTTTAACACCAAGTGAAGATCAACTTTCCCTAAATTTCGGAAAATTGAGAGGAACTTCCACTTTCTCCAGCAGAAAGGAGCTTGATATGGATACTTGATACGAGCACGAGAGGTCAAAGGACACTACTATTATCTAGCTGAGCCTATGGTAATTTCCAGCCAGGAAACAGGAACAATAGGCAGAGAAATCTGCGTAGCGTCTTTGTAGCCGAGTGACAGACGAGTTACTAAATTGCAGACAATTCTTGCATCCCCATCTCGCCCCATAGACCTCATTGAGCTTAGTTCTGGTGGTGGCTGGGTAGCCACATCGTCGTGTCAGGAGCGACGTCGTCGTCCCCAATAGGCTTCTGATGCTGCAGATGTACCTCAAGCGAGGAGGATCAAGTCAAACTTCCATTCTCCATTGTTACACCTATTGTTGGCAATAAGAGACACTTCACACAGGCTCTGGTTATTTTTGGCAAAAACATACCTGAACTCGACCTCAGCAACAAAGAAAACGGGGGCTTTGCTACCAACAATTTTAATTGAAAATAAACTCCCATTGGACACTGAAGATTGTGTCTGCCTTCTTTTTCCATTGTCAATTGAGAATCAATTTTTAGACAATTAAGGCAACGGGACCTCATCTTCATGCATGACCTTGTCACCACTTTAATTCAAGTAGGACACACACACACACGTCAAAGATGTGTTAATCCTCGTCTGAACAAGTGGCGTTTTGACCTCCATTTGACACACACGTTCCGAAAAGTTATTTTACAAGAGTCTCTTGAACCCGGAACCCTTAAGTTTGAATCAGTTTTAGAAATTCCAGAAAATGGCGAACCTCGAACTCAGAATAGACGCAGTTCCATTAAGATTTTCTTTTAATTAAATATAGTTCCGTGATTAAAAATGGAGACTATATAATTTCTAAGTGCGAGAAGAACGATTTGAAAAAAGTTAGTATACAAGATTAAGTAAAAATTATGGTAATTGTAAAACCACAATTTAAATTCTGACTATATTATCAAATTAAACCACGCAGTCTCAGTCTAAAATGAAAATTATTTAACTTTCTCCTCGTCCCATCTTTTTTTTTATTGAGATTGAATTGAAATTGACTATTCAAATTAAGAATTAAAAAGTGCTCTTGATTTAGCATTATACCAAAAATACTCTATTTAGAAGTCTTACAAGTAATGAGCTGATGAATAATCCATGTGACATAAAATTCGTTCGCATTACACTTGGTAAATATTTTGTTATATCCGGATGTCTTCCTTGGTCATTAATTCGATATCCTTTTTATAAAAAGGAACCCCTCACTCTAACATGTTGAAAGAGAAACGTTTCTTTGTTTTATAGCTAAGAAAGAGATTTAAAAAATTGAAAAGATAGCTGCTCCCCATTACTTTTTTCTTAGTTAAAGAGCGGCAGGAAGTTAAAGTCAAAACCTCGTTTTCCTTTTACTGCCAAATAAATATATATTACGTGGTATGCTCCAGGAATAAAACAGATCAGTCCCGCAACGAAGAATGCGACGCCTTTGAAACCATCCAATGCCATCCAAACCATTCCAGCAACGGAAAGACCTGGTATAAAAAGATAGAAAAACAAAATTAATTAAAGATGGACAATGATTACTATGGGGTAAAGGATTAATAACTTACCCAAGCCTATGAAGAAAAGAGCAAGAGCGGCAAGAACCATTTTCCAGTTTTCTCTAACTTTCGGATGCTTCCACCAAGGCATCGTAGGATCAAACCCATCGGAATCATCATCTGGGCTTTGAATTAGGGAATCACTGTCCTTTGAAACATTCTGTCAAAAAAATATACTTTTAGTGTATACATACTTTTAGTTATTTGTTTCCTCATATTCAAGCTCTCATCAGAAACTTACATCAATCTCCATTTTAATTTTGTCGAGACCCCTTATTATTGGTTTAATCGTTGTGGGATTATTCAAAGGCTCGTTAATCTGAATCTGAACATCTTCTGGAACAGTAGTAGTACCGCTAACGGCATCTCCAGAGTTCGACGTGGTGACATAGCCGTTTATATTGTACAAGTTTAAAGGAGATCTTTCGGTAGTAGTAGTAGTTGCTCCGTAGACTCGAATAGCATCAGTATTCTCTTCTTCAAACGCATCATCAATTGAAAACATTTGGTTCCGTTTAGAACTCATATTGCTAGCTATTTAAAAAAAAGAACATGTTCTTTACATGGTAAACAACTTAATAAAATATCAACATGAATTACGTTTTAGGATAAAATCCTGCCAAGTAGCTTCTCCTCCCTTGTTTCATATACGCCTAATGAAGATGACCTTGGAGAATTATGGTATGAATCTGGAATTAGAAAAAGTAGAAATTAGACTTGGGTTAGAGAATGTATTGAAGATGTAATATCTACGCTACTGCGGTAGGTTAAGAGTGACACCAGTGACCTTTATGATGAGGAGGTTTCTTCCTGCAAGTTGAGCAGAAGCATGACACGATATTAGAAGTTTTCCTTAACTAGCCTTGCTAACTGAGCATATGCAGTTTTTTAGCTAAAGAGACGTCAATGTGGTTAAGTTTAATTAGTGAGTAAAGTTGCGGTCGTTGAGAGGCATGATGGTTACCTTATTTTGATGTTATCTCCACTGCCAGCCCTGACCTGGATGAGTTGATGAGTCTGACTGAGAATGACTCTGTTAATTATTAATTGGAGTTAACAATTAAAATGGGCTTCTTGGGTGCTCATCATCACCTCCTCTGCCTGGCTCCTGGTGGTCTCTCTCTCTGGCCCCTTTACTTCCTCCTCCCACTACCACCCAAAACAAATATCATAAACAATTAATTATAATAAGTACAAATTGGCAGGATTTCAAACCAAATGACAAAGTTAAGAAGTTTAGTGACGATGTTATGCTTGGATAGGTTGGATGGAAAGTCAGCCTCGTATGTCCCAATGCTCCAGACTGACTCCACCGCCACTGGAACAATTCGTCGTGGAATTCCTGATTATATGACTACGTACCCGGGACACTCACGTTTAGCCGGAACTTTAAACCTACGAAATTTTGATAAATTCTCATCTTTTGATATTTCGTAATTGCACTGCAAAATAAATTCCT
>VNWY01000760.1:0-29874 GCA_009869845.1 Pseudachorutes palmiensis | reverse complement strand
GATTTTGACATCACTCACTTTGTTTTCTTGTCATTTTGTCAAATGACAACGGAACTGGCTGAAATTTTCAAGAACTCTTACCAAGAGTTCAAATAATCGAGTAAACTTAATTGGGGGAAAAATTAGCCCCCCAATTTTGTTCCCACCCACAATAACCATTTGTATATTTATATACCGGACATGCTTTACTTCCTTTGAAGGTAAAAGAGCAGTCCTAATTAGTGTAGTAAAGCAAAAACACAAGGGACTGGAAACCAAACTGAAACAGTAGAACAAAGTTCTAAATAAGGTTTTCAAATATACGGTCAAAGTTTCTAGACCACGGGGAAGGGAAATTCACGAATTCATCGAACAACTACTAGACGTTTTGAATGGAATATATTCAACAGATTCTAGACCACATTTCCCATAAGAAATATGTGGCGTAGTATAGTGTAGAACGTTGCATAGCGTGTGAACAGGCCATTAGGACAAAACTTGATGAAACCAGCTAGATTGCTTGCCCTATAGTTATGAAGTTTCAGCGTTTTTATCACGAAAAGGTCTCAAATGGCTAATATGGCATAAATTAATTTACAAAAGGCTAATTTTTCGTAATTTAAGGTTTGGACAGAACAAATTGAGATACAAAAAAATTATTTCGACAAGCTGGCAGTGAAAAAAACGACGGCCTAAATGCTGTCCGTTCGCCGTAGGCAAAGAACTTAATTGGAAAACTGACCTGAGGGAACTTTCGAAGCAGGGGTCGATTTGAACTTTTGTCTGCTCGACTCACAGTCAGTTCGTACCGTAAGTGAACAAACAGGGCTTCCATTTTATTTATTTCAAATGCCCTTTATTGTTGCAGCCCTTTGTGACCGTTTCCGACTCACCATATTTCGTAAGGTTCATAACGAACATGATACTTCAATATACTTCAAAACAGAATAACTTTTTAAATCCCTTCCTCCCAAAGATGAATCTCCATATCGTCTTTTTGTCATTGGTGTTGGTTGAAATTGCATGTACAGAATTCAACTTGGTATCGTTTGATGAAGGCTTCGTTCACTATATATTCAATGCTGAATTTGATTTTGAGCCAAATGCAGATTTCATGCATTCATGGTTGGTACGATCGTCAGAACGTTCAATAGTGTCTAGGGTTACAGCAACGTTTCATTTCGATCAAAATCAAGAGAAGATTAAGCCTATTCGTCGTCGTGGATATGTTGCATACATTGTTCAAATAGCTCCACGTTGGGACCAAAAGCAAATCGCACATATGAATTATATTATGGGCAAGATTGATGCCAATAACAGGAACAATTACCACATCTGGATCACTTCCTTTGCCTTGCAACAGGCTAGAGAAATCGCAACAACAACAAGAATGGCCACTCAACACGTTCGAAAATTATACGGAAGTTTGCACCACATAGGAATATCCGATACATCCCAGTTGGTGATGATCGAAACATATTCCATTCCATTGGAAAAGTTCATACAATTTGGAACAGACAAAAACAGGTAAAATTAATTTGTTATTGGCTAAAATGACTGAATTCTAATAGATAAATTGTTGCAGATTACATAGTAATTTTCAATCGTCTGCTAACGAATTGCGATTACATTGGGTATTGGTGAATTCTAACTTTCGACAAAAGATTCTTGTGCTGAATGTTATGCAAGACAAATTATGCCTCAAAGGTCGCTGGCATTGGTCTTATGATTGCCTTGCAAAACCACAACTCGTTATCCAACGGCTTGTGGACCATTATAACTTTTCTTTTATTTCATCGCCATTTCCTGCCGCCCAGGCTGCAATGGCTGGAAGAAATAATCGATTAGGCGTTGCGATATCCACTACCTACCTACCTGAACTTTCTTTGGAAGAATCCTTTGGGTATTTAGTGTATGGGGAAGAAAGCGGTGAGCATTTTGTATATTGTCAAGATAAGGAGATGAAGGATTGGGGGAAAAGTCTGAACCTGATGAATCTTTTTCAACCTTTTGATTTAATGTCGTGGCTAATGATTCTCTTAACTTCAATATCCATTTCGATTCTCTACAAGAAGAAGAGCATCACAACTGCCATATTCAAAAGCATTTGTCTACTGATGAGGCAAGATGCAGGAAATCTAACGCTGTTACTTTGTACTTGGTCAATTATCATCTCATTCTTAAGGTAAGACAGAATCATTACTTTCAGTAGTTGGTACTGAATTTGCTGGGCCTCTTTCACAGCAATTTCTACGAGAGTATTATAACTTCAACAACAGTTGCTCCTATTGAGGACAGGGTTATGGAAGATTTGGATTCATTATTTGCTTCTCGCAGGAAGCTTCTAATTAGAGCTCTCGTATGGACTGCTCCAGGCGCAGACGCCGAGTTCATTAAGCTCCAAGCTGATCGCGACCTAGCTAACATCAACGAAAGTTTCGGACAGGATTTTAAAAAGACCCCTTTTAATGAACAAGCATTAGACAAGTATGTGCACTTTGTCAGAACTTCGCCAGAACTTTTGATGAGAAGCAACCGAACACTGGCCTTAAGGTCAATACTACCCGCAGTGGATCCTGAAGGGACGATATTCAACTTGCACTTGCACCAACAGAATATTGAATGTCACAGTACACGTACACCTTCAGCAGCACGTAATATTTTTATCAAACATCATCTATTCCATACTGGCCTACCTCTTGCCACAACTACGTATAGGATGCAGGCAACTGGACTGGACGTTGGTGCCTATTTCATGAACTGGAGGCATCGAAATATGAACAAAATATCTCAACTAAAAAGTTCAGGAGTAGAAATTAACATACAATTTAGTAAGAATGAAGTGAAACCAGTCAAAATGCATAGTAAGATCCTTTTACCATTCATACTCTACTTGGGCCTTTTAGCCATCACAGTTTTAAGTTTTGTGTCTGAGACATGTCATAAGTATATACTGGGTTTGCCTAAAGTGCAACAATTTAACGCTTCAATCAGGATTTGTAGGATAATTGTTCATTGGCTCTACAACCGGATATTGCATTGCAAACAAGTACGTATGTATTTTTAAGGTTATGTAAAACCGAGTCCCCCTTTGATGCCATCAGGATTTTAATTTTAGATTGATTCTCTTACCAACATTCTTTTTATAAACTATTTTCAATGACCCATTCAATTGTTCTACTTTTGATTCAATTAATGATTAAACAAAATAATCCGTTAGTGGCAACAAATAACATTGTATGAGTAGAAAGTTTCAGCACAAGCTGCAGTGCTTAAGAGCCACTGCCAGAGCGGACATGATGACTGAACCCAAATGGGCGAGACATTTTCTTTCATGTTCCTTGACTTGGAGCACTATGGGTCAGAAGTCAACACTTTTGCCCCTTTATAGATGTTTGGTACACATCCAGTGGATGCTTCGGCAGAAAAAAGGGCTGCAATCCAGTTCTGTCTGCAGAAAAATAAGAAGGATAAGGATATTTGAAAGATCATTTCGTATACCAACTCGAATTTTCTTAATCTCGATAATGCTTTATTGTATTTATTGTACTTCCAGAAGTTGTCTACAAACACTTTCTCAGGAACTAATTTAATTTATTTAATCACTGGCAGGTGCAAATGCCATTGAACAGGAGTTCGTGATTCTTAGATATCCGATCGGCATGTGTATCCCCTGGAGCCCAGCGATTTCTAAGCTCCGGGAAGACCTTGCCAAATGTACAATCCCCTTTGTCTCCTCTATTGAATGTGCACGTCGTCCCCTGTTGGCACTGAGTTGCTGATTCTTCAAAGTCACAAACGGACGATTGTGTCAGGCGGCATTGTTCCTTCTCACGAATATGTTCTCTCTGACCCGTGTAGCCTGGAACGTTACCCGAAATACACCCACATGTGCCATTAGCCTTGCATTCAAGCTTCTGATTAGAGTCACAGTAGTTCACGTTACTAGCCAAGAGCGCTAATATTTCCGTGTTCATTGGTGGGATCCATGAGAAATCTGTTTTCTTCGTTATTTCCAATCCCTTGTATGCAAAAGCGATACGTTTCTGTCCGTCGATGAAGGAACAAGATGCGCCGTATGCCAAGGAGCTACGGAGATTGATCCTCCTGAGGTTCTCCATGTACTGAGAATAAGATTGGCTCCGCACAGAAGCTACCAAACAGAGGAATAGAAATGAATAAATCTTTTGATGACCCATCGCCTCCAGTTACTAGATGGCAAATGAGACTTTGTTCTAATGGTTACTGCATAATTCAATTAAGATTTTTGGACTAATTTCTCCCAATTTTATTTCAGTTTGCGTTTCCATGTGCCTATAACTAGCTCAAATTAAGCTAATTAGAATTTAAACTATCCATCCCTTGAATTGAAACTCATTGAAACTAAACCGCTTAACCTAAATGTAAATCCCGTGTTTCTAATTATAAAACGTTTATCATTCCTAATGCTAAACGTCATATTTCCGAGTCAACCAACTTTGACATTAAGTTTTACGGAGAACTTTTGCGTAAACGTTAAAAGTCCGGAGCATAACTCTCCCTCGCAGTTCTTTTGCCTTACTTTAGCAGTTTTAGCCGGTTTGGGAGTGCAATAACATGGAAAAAGTTAAAAGCTAAAATCAAATGTTTAGATAATTTAATAGGATTTATTTGATGCACCAAGGTAGGTAGGATGGGTAATAGGTGTGAAAGTTAGTTCGAGTCACGAGCTTAGAATATTAAACTTCTCCGTATAAATATTCAATTAGAGTTCCGTTAGTTAATCTTACCACACGCTAGCTCAACAAGCGTCTGCACAAACACAATGGGAGAAGCAACATCGCATTAATTCATCAGTATTAACAAAGGGGCTATATTAATATTAAATAAAATTTTGCAATCATCAGTTCAGTTCATTTCTTAACCAATTCGGAAAACATGAAGCCCAGAATTGTCGTTCCACTTTTATTTTTTATTATTTTCCTTTCATATTCGGACGCAGCAGACGTAAGTAAAGTTTGTAATTAACTTGGATGTATTTTTATTTTATATTTGCAGAAGGTTAACTTTCCATGCCTTGGGAACTTGCCTTCAGAAATTTCAAAAGCTGTAAATCCACTCGCAAGTTTGTGTTGCCGGATGTGAATTGTAAAATATGCTTGATTAAAAGGTCACCGATTGTAAAACCCCGATACCCAAACATGTGAAACGAGCAGCGATCCTAGCTACAGAGCCACCCATACCAAAAAGCAACCTGACACGAGCACAACAGGCAATTCTAAAAGAAGCATTCATAATATTTAAATTCAGATTTAATAATTATCCCTTCGTGTTTGGATTCTTAAAGGAAGCTGCCGTGTGCGTCATTGAGAAACTCGAACTCGTAAATTCCGAAGGAATTGACTCAGCAGCAATTCGTAGGTTGCTGGACAAGAAGGATAATTACCCAATTGGACCCAAGCAACTGATATACTGGAAGAAACTCAAGGAGTGTGGATTCAGAGCATCAGATGCGAGGAAAACGAAAAATGAAGAAATTAAATTTTTTATTGCTTGTGCCGAATCTGAATTTGGAAATGTCTGTAGCTAAACGCAGTTTAGTCGCAGACAAGAATAGAAACCCTAGCTGTGTTTGGAAAATGTTATTTTAGATGCCAAATGAAATAAATGCCAAAAATTAATACTATTTCCTAAAACCCTTAGGTCACGCATGTCATATGTGTGTAATAAATATGGCCGGTTGTAACGAACGAATAGTACGATTACAAAGCTTTTTTCCCCAGAGAAATACAACTTATGAATCGGTTATGTTTTATATCCAATTAATTCAATGACATTTAAGGAGCTGCCGTAAACTAGAATCTAAGATCTGGAAAGGAATTGACGTCATAACGCAGTTCCTCCAGATGGCAGCTTCTTTATCCTTGTTTGTCTCAGTTTCCAGCAAGCTGGTTGTCCAGCTCTTCTTGGTCTCGTCTCTCTTGGTCTAGCCTTTCCAACTCCGCTCGTTCTGCTTCTAGTCTTTCTATTTCTAGCCTTTCCCATTCCGCTCGTTCTGCTTCTATCCTCTCATTCTCCAATCGTTCTTCCTCCATTCGCTCTTGGTCCAATCGTTCCTGCTCTAGCCTTTCCATTTCTAGCTTTTCCTGCTCTGCTCGTTCTGCTTCTAGTCTTTCCATTTCTAGCCTTTCCTGCTCCGCTCGTTCTGCTTTCATTCTTTCATTCTCCAACCTCTTCATCTCCATGGTTTCTTTCTCCCTCCGCTCGTTCTTAATCCGGTTTTCGTCTTGCCGCTCTTTTTCCAGCCTCTTCTGCTCCCGTTCCAGCTTTTGTTCCAACAACCTCCGCTCCTCTTCCCTCTTCTTCTCCTGTTGTTCATTATACAACCTTTCCTTCTCCCGATCTTCTTGCTCCAAACGTTCTTTCTTTAACCTCCTTCGTTCCTTCTCTTGTTCCTGTCTCTCCTGCTCGAGTCTCTCGTTTTCCAGCTTTTCTTTCTCCAGCCTTTCTTTCTCTAACAGTTCTCTCTGACTCTTCTGGTCTTCAGCAATTTTCTGCTGCCGTTGTAACTCCAAGTTTGCTCTTTCTTCCATTTCCCGCAAAGACTTTTCATTTGCCAACCTTATTTGCTCCTGCCGCTTCTGTTTCTTTTCGAGCAAGTAGGGCACTATTTCATTAAAATATAACCATTAAAAAGGTTCAAAACTTCAAAATTGTAGATGCGGCTTACAATGAAGAACGACAATCACAAATTGTTGTGATTTGACTCCGGTTGTTTTGCAGTCGACTCCTACTGAATGAATACTTCCATCGAGTTTTGCAACTTCCTATGAAAGTAATTGAAGGGTAATTTTTGCACAAAAACTCATCATTACGACTGTATTTACCTTTTCTATATCTCCCTTGTATGATTGAAGGAGGCTGCCTAGCGCCACCTCTGGGGTATCTGCTTCTACTTTTTTAAAAACAAAGTAGAGATATGCAAACTGGCTGTCGTCAGTATCTTGAGTCACTTCTATTCCATTAACATTGCCGCCGTCCAACTTGGGAAGGATCTCCAACAGTTTCTCTTGTGCCTAATCATGGAACATTAGTTTTTGATTTTGATTTGGCAATGTAGATTTGATAGATGAGGATTTTACCATGGTGTTCCAGCTTAGCGGAGAAAATGTATCCGTAAGTTTGAGCGGGAAGTCGGCTAGCGACGGTACATTTTGACTCAGTTGCTTGTACCAGCCAAGTAGTTCCGGTCTTTTGGCTACAGGCGGCGCAGCCAAAGCTAACCCCAATGAAATTAGGATACAAATGACTCGCATTTTAAAGTTTTTGGAAATTGAAAGTTGTAAAACTGAAAGTTTGTTCAGATGTGATGATGAAAAACTTTTTGGGTGCATTATATATGCTTTGGCTTCTGCGTTGAGGTGGTAAAAACCGGACGTCAGCAATTGGAAATCTGGTAAACTACTTTAATTTGCTATGCGACAAACAAGGTTGTTGAAAATGCTCAGGAATGGAATTTAGACTCTTGCCATCTGGAGACCAACCATGAACAAAGTCCGACAGTTTGATTTTATAATAAATGTACGTTGTTTGTGGGGATTTTATTCCTTTTTGCTTTGATTGTAAACTTGATTGAATTGCAAATTGCTGTTTTCACGGATATGGATGGACCTTGGACTTTTGGACCTTTGCAAAATCGTAGGTTTCAATATTTCTGTCCAAATGGTCATTTTTAAAGATTGGCCATTCGAATGGATTGTATTATTCAGCGTTTGAAATTGGTATTTTCCCAGATTCAGACTGTTTTATAGTTTTATGTGTTACCATTTATACACACTGGCGGCGTGTGATGATCGCCTCGTATTTTAGCGTCCATTTGCCCAAGTGCCATTGGAAACCAAATTGTCACAGCAGAATAGAAATGTCCAGTCCAGTCAAATTAACTGGATTTGTTTCCTTGAATTGTGTTAAATATTTGGCATTAATTACTGTCCACCTTCTTCCGCTATTGCAAAGTCTGTTTTGAGAGACAGACATAATAGTTATAGTTTTCCTGGTATTTATTCTATAACTTATATTAACTTTACTAAAGGACTTCATCTTTTATTTGCTTCCGTCATGGAGAACTGGAAAGTAGCATTAAAGTGTTTAGGCAGGTATGTAGATACAGGCTACTACCTGGGACTGCATTCAATCCACTGGAATCATAAAACGAGCAGTTTTGTCCACAATTCAACTCAAATTCGGAAACTAATTGTATATTGTCACACTGTGGCTGCCAACATGTACATTTGCTTCCTTGCCTCAAGGGTACTTTTGTACAGTAATGATCAAACCAAGTCACTCCAGGACCGATTGTACATGGGATATCTGATTGCCATTATTTGCATAATTGATGTCATATGCATTTATGGCACAAGCAGAATCTATGATCATCTTCATACAGTCATTCAGTCGAATCTGGATTTGATGTACTTTGATGGTAATTAACCCGCATAATAGTTTTGAATTTTCAAATTACTGTAAAATAATCAATGTAATTTGCTATGTTAAAGTTATTGACGGGGTTTCAAATCAGAATCAAAAATCGGCAAAGTGTTTACAGCTGGTCCTTCAGGGGACATCATTCATTGTATTCTCTGCTGTGTTTGGAACTGCGTACAAAAGTTACAACTCACCTGAACGCCTTATGCTGCTTTCCTCAATGGCTCCAAATCCCAAGCAATTGGCATCGTACTGGAAACTAACGTCAGCATTACTTCAAGCGTATTTCCTTGGAATATTTTCTTATCATCTCGCACTTCATTTCAATGTCCTGTGTATGTGGGTCTCTTGCTTGATACAGGCGGCCCTGACGCTGAGGTAATCTAGCTTTAATTTTAAATCAGTAATCAAAATACTTGTGCGCTATTATAGGTCACTTTGCAGAATCCAATTTAGTTCTGCCGAGCAGTGTCACGGCTATCGTTTACTGACCATTGCTCAATCCATGCTCGTCCAATCATACGGCCTTATTTTGTTATGCATCCAGGTGTCCAGCATTGTCCTTATTATATGGAACCTCGTAGAAGCTATAATCTACCATGGTACTAAAAGCACAGTACTTGGGTTTGGTACGCTCTTGGTTGTTACCAAATTCCAAACCAGCTGCAGCAGACTGCATGAAGAATCAACAGCGTTAATGTTAACCTGGTCAGAAATATGTTACGAACCGTCTTTCCTAAAATTCAGAAAAGCGTGCAGAACCATCCGTGTTCCCATTGGTAATTTCTTTTATTTCGACAGGTGTTTAGTCCTTACAGCTCTGACTATTATTAGTGAAAATTGTGCGAATCTTATCGTAATGCTAAGATCCTCGAGCTGAAGCTAAAATTCTTGAATTGAAATCCTGGATTTAGGAATAATGAGAACAATTATATTAATGAGGATATTCACATGAATTTTCTGTAATTTAGTACGTGCTGCAGATAATTTATACTGTTATGCTTAATTGCTATTAATTTGTTATTCAATAAAGTAATATCTGAATTGTGTAATTAATAACTGTAGCTACATAGTTAAAGAAGGATTTCTTATCAAATTTCATAAAAGGTCCAATTGCCATTACTAATGGTTGACAGGACCGAGTTTCAAGGTATAATAGTTTCGTAGGTGCATGGCGCATGTGTTTTTTCCATTCATTCGATGAACTGTACATTTTCCCGCTATCAGTGCATACCAGGTATGCAACTAAGAAGAATCCAAAGTCTCCAATAAGCAGAACCAACACAAAGTCGATTTTAAATTTCCGGTAGTTCACGAGCAAAGCTGTCTGAATACTTTGGATAAGAAGGAACAGCATGGCAATAAATGGAGAGAACGATGTGTATGATTTGTCAAACAAAATGTTGCCTATAGTAAGTTTTCTGTAGATTCGGATTATAGCTAGTTCCTTCATGATGTCCCAGTTTCTTTTGCTCGCGACAAAACTGAAAAGGAAAGCATGGGTAAATATTCTAAATTCGAATGAATTTTAATCAACTTACCAAAGAGTTTGAAGCCATGCCACGAACGAGCTTATGTGGATTACAACTAGGGACAAGAACGTAATACCGACGTTGACACCGCTCGTAGTCAAAACAAAGTCGACGATGAAAAGAGGGATTTTGACCATCGCTGTGTTGTAAAAGTTTGGTTCAAAAACACGTGAAGGCCAATATTGGAGACCAACAGGATCTACAATGACGTTTAGCGTTGGAATAATTGGGTAGTAGAGCAATCCCCACATTGCTATTCCCATATATTTATTCACTTCCATTTGGTACCATTTCAGTATTCGCGAGGGAGGTGCCATTTCATCCAGGTCTGCAAAATACGTTTTAAAAAAACTTTTGTACCTTAATGATAATAATAGTTTTTAATACTTACACTCCAGAGCACGAAGCAACGTAAGAATTTCTTTGCAGTATATTTTGAGATCGTTCCTGTGATGGAGCGCATAGCAGTGCCCCAGAAACGGAAGGAGTCTAGTAAAATAGTGCACACCAATATTTCCAAGTACTTCTGGCTTGGTATCAGGATCGTTAATTAGATTGTACATGATGACTGTCAAGTAGCACATGTCGCATGCATAGTAAAGCAAGTGGACTAAATAGATGAAGTAGTAGCGCACTACTTTTGCAGAAGACATTGGTGTACCCTTTAGATTCCAAAGAACCGGAGACAGACAATACTTATTACCAAATTGGAGCATTTTGTGAAACTGTTGGATTGCTTTATCCGTCAACATCTTGAAGTTACAGTCAGTTGCCTTTTGTCAAGTGAAATGGTGACTGTTGCATGCATGAACAAACACTTCTGGGTATATTCCGTACTTTTAAAAACCTTACACCAATTTGGTGGTCCAATTCTTTACTTATTTAGGTTTAGCTCCGCTCAAAGGCAATGAAATATTAAAGGAATTCCCTTAACAAGGGCTGGTTCAAGAATTTTTACTCCAGGCATAAAAAATTCAGGATGGAATAACTATTTTTACGGCCTGATATCTAACAAATTTTTACATTCTAAGACAAATTTACGGGTAGCACTGACTTCATTACAAGGCTCCGCATAAGTCTGAGGAAATAAGTAAGGAAATTCCGATCGTTTGAAGGAAAATTAAAAGTACCTAAGACACGCTGCGTGTGTGACTCTTACAGTGTTTGAAATGACGCATCCGCTGCTGGGAAGCACGTGGATAGCAAGGGCTAAAGGACAAACAGAGCTCATTGGGATCCAACAGGCTATAACAGAATTGTTTCATATTTATAACCACTTGAGAGTACCCTGAATAAACTTTCGGGATTGAATTGAAGACACATAAAGTCATAAACAATCAGCAAGTAAAAGTTAATCTCTGCAATATTCGCATTAATCCAGCTTCGTTCGTCCTTTACGACAAGAAATTCTTCATTGTTTCAACTCGTATGAGCCTATCCCTACTGACAATGAGATTAATTTAATTTAAAAATGTTGGAATGTGACTGACTGTATTCTATAAAAGTTGGTCCTATGAGTCCACTCCGAGTCCAAGTCCCATCCATCTGTCGGGCACGAGGAGGAAGTAGCGGTACATGGCTTCACAAAAACGACTTTGGTATCCCTCGGGGGATATGACGGTGGGGGTTTTACCCTGGCCTCCCAAGATCCCTGAAGACTTTACGAAAGCTTCAATCTTCTTGTCCCAAGTAAACGTACGAATGTAATCTAAAAAACAAGAATGAATTACGAATGAATTCAACTTATCCGTACCGAAAGGAAAGTATTTATATGTATAATAATAATGGACTTTATTTACCGATGATTCCGACCACGAGTTCGTTGGACTGTTCGTCCAGGCCCACCAGGAGGGANCGAGTTCGTTGGACTGTTCGTCCAGGCCCACCAGGAGGGAGTAGTCCATGACCACTTGGGAAGCCAAGAACTTTGAGTCGTTGTTGATGGCCATGGTGAGGACGGTTTTTGTGTGTGGCCGAATGTAGAGAGGATTTTCACAGGCCACTAAAGTCAAATGTTAATTTAGAAAAGACAAATAAAAGGAAAGTCCTTACTATTGACTAGATTTTCATCCAAGAGCACCAAGTCCTCAACCTTGGCAGAAGCTGTTGCCAGCCTATTCCGAATGGATCCCTTCAGATCGAATTTCTGTGAGATTGATCTTTGGTAAAATAAGTTTTCCATGACGAGGATATCCTGCTTGGACTCTGCATTGTTCTGAGAATTCTTGAAACCAATGCGATACACACCCACAATCTTCGCCAGCACTGTTGGTTTCTTGTCTGCGTAGCACCCTTTCATGTAGTTGAAGTAGTTTGGAGCAATATCAAGGAAGGAGTCAATCTCGTACTTTGACATTTGCTTTATCACGAATCGATCGTCTGGAAAAAAAAATTAAATAAAAATTCCATTTTTAATGTGACTGGAGCTTGTAAGTTTCTCCGTACCGATTGTTTTGCAAAAATTGGAACCAGATTTCCCTCCTGAAGCAGCCCACGAGACACACCTTGAAATTGATCGGACGTAAAACTCCTCGCCCTCGGCCACACACATTTTCCGTAACTGCCTGAATTTCTCAGCAAAGTAAACACGGCAGTAGAACTTGGCAGTGTTGCTTGTGAACTGGACCTCAATGTGGGCCTGCCCCTTGGAATTCCTTTTTAAAAATAAAAAAAAATGAAAACTATTTTATGGAAACTATGACGGAGAGTCCCCTTACATGTCCTTGTCATCTCCATCGTCAAAGTAAATGACCTTGTCCTCAGCCACGGTGCAACTTTGACCTTGGGAGCTGTAGGATGAAGTCAACTCTTCAGGATTGTCACCTCCCATTTTCGGTCTTTTCCCGCTCCTACAAAAACTCCACATTTGAGAATTCAAAATTTCAATCAAAAAAACTAATTTAACAAATGTTTTTACGTGGAAGTGTTGTCCTCCTCCAGCATGGGAAACTTTGACCCATTTTGTCCTTGCGGTGACAATTTCATGAGCTCCATTCTTTTCTTTTGGTACTCGTTTGAACTGAGGGCAAATGCAACCAAGGAACTAGGTTCATTTTCGTATACAATTATGGGGATTGTGGTGAGAGTTGCTTGGAGGTGGTGCTCATTCGAAAGCCAAGGGGACTAAAAAAAGTAAAATTAATCGCAATTGCAGAATTATTTGTTTAAAAGGCTGTACCTGGATAGCCTGAACAGTTCCAGCTGCTGACATGAAATGGGACATGATTGTCTTCACTGTGCTGCTATTGGTTCTCCGTTCTACTTTGGAATCCGTGGATTCATCACTTGGCAAACTATAGTCACCAGATGCTCTCAACGTCTTATCAGCTTCAGTGGGCTTGGAATTCGTCCTCTCAACTGGGGATGGCGGCGGAACTTGCGCAATAGGAGTCACAGGGAGGCCGAGATTTTTCCCAGGAGGAGTAGCGAATTTCTCTTCTAAATTGATTGGGTTCAGGAGGATGGAGGGAATCAATGGCAGCTGGGAATTGTTCAGTTCTTCCAAAACTCCGGAAATTGTCATGTCCACTGTGCTCCCAGAAGCTAAAAATGTTAGTTTAATATACACAAGCATCAAGTGGCAAAACATGACTTATCTGCACCTGCTTCCTCCAGAGTTTTTGGAATACTGGAAGTGCTATTTGCATGGCTGATTGTTTCCACAAGGGAAGCATCACTTTCCATTCTGCTCAATGGCTTGTTTGAATTTCCATCAGAAACATCCACGCTACTCTTACTCACGGTCTAGAAATCAAAGTTTTATTTACATCACAATTTTTTGAGCTCAATGCTGCAAGTACTTTTACCTTTGCCTGTTTTTCCTCTCGCTTCCTCAATGTATCAACGTCATGGACATGCACATTCCACCTTTGCACTGTGTCAGCAATGAAGCTCCGAAGGAAGCCAATGGAGTCGGTAATTCTCCAGAGATGACTTTCTCCCTCTGGTCAAAATAACACCGTTACACAAACCCCCAAAAATATTCATTTTCCCTTTACCTGGACTTTCTTCTGTCATCTTCAAACTGGGTGAAGTGATGTTCATTTGAATCTCTTCTATCCTGGATCGAAAAACGTTTTGCTCTGCTTTCAAATTGTCCAAAAGAGCCTTCACAACTTCTGCAAAACGATCAATTCAAAGGTCAATAGTATTTATACTAGGTAGTGAAGGTTTTTAGACTTTTAAGATGACGAACCTTCTACTTTGAGTCCGAATGAATGTTCCCTTAGGGAGACAAGTATCTCCAGTATGTTTGTGTAGACCCCGTGTCCAGCCATGGCCACTGACTTGACATCGTCAATCAACAACTTCACACTCTTGGGTTCCTTTTTGACACTGATTAAGGTCAGAGGGAGACAGATCTCCCAGATCTTAACTCGGGAATACCTATTAAAATGAAACATTTATAAAATTACCAAATGAATATAAAAATACTTATAGAATGATTTTACTTGAATGAGCATACGATGGTGTTCTGTGCAAAGTACTGGATGTTTTCATGGTGGAGTGAATGTGGACATTGATTGTGAAGCCCATGACTTCTTCTAGTGTACTGCTGACCTTGAAAACGAAGTTCCAAGTACTTTGCAAAGGAAAGAGACCAGGCTTCAGATGACATTGGGACTATTGGAGAAACCTGTGAAAGAAATACGTTGGATGTGAAGCTGAATGGAAAATGGTGACTTGTAATGTTACTGTTTCGCAATTGTAGCACCAGTTCCACATCAGGATGTTGTCGGCAGAGCCTATGATTGGCTTTGGCAATTCCTTCAAACTCAAAGTCACGCAGCCATGGTCATGCACGAATCTGCGCAAGTGCGATGGGATCATGGGCTGGTCGCATGCCTTAGAAGGGCAAAGATACGTTTTACGGAAACAGTAACGCTCCAAAAACATTCCAAGAGAAATGTCGTTCCTTCCGTACATGTCCATATTCACAACCCTATAAAAATAACAAAATTGAAAACTTTTTAAAAAGATTAAACTTAATAAATTATAGGTTACCAAGGATTGACACAAAACGAAGGAAAGTTGCAACTGAGCGGAGAAAAGCTGCAGAAGAGGACCGATAGTTTTTGATGTTTGAATGGATCTAGTGCATCCACTCTTCCGTTTTCACTGCAGCCAAGAACTTCAAACTGAGACTGGCTTTCAACAGCTGCACTCTTTTTGACGTCTGGTGACCCACTCGCTGCAAAACCAAGGTGATGTCCCTTCCTTCTGAAATCCGCCACCAGAGTTTGCACTTGGTCAGACTCAACTGGTTCAGACATTCGATTGGTTGCAAAAGGATGGGGATGTTTCATCTTCACAGGTACTGGAATCACTTCTTCAGGACTCATGTCGACCACCACGTTCTCATTCCTTCCGTAAAGGAGTGAAGACCAGTAGATTTCATCTGGGAAGAAGGATCGGAGTTTGCATTTCTTCCCTTCTTCCGTCTCCAGATAAGGCACTGAGCAGGTGATGAACGGAGATGAGGAGAGTAAGACGTCAGCCAGGCATTTCTTGAACGAGTATCTCTTAACATTGGATTCAGTAGGGTCTGATAAATGCTTTACACGGAGCTCCAGGCAGTCGGAAGATTCCTCTGCTAATTGATTCGGTGAGGATTGCAAAGGGTCACTAAGGTCATCGCAAACTTCTGTCTTCAAAACGATTTTCTCACTCAGTTCGATTCCAGGCTTAGCAGTGGCAGAGGTAGCAGCAGTAGCGGTGACATTTTCAGTCGATTCTTTTTTAATCAAGTTTTGAGTAGCACTGTTTATCTCCGCCTCTGGTGACAGCAAAAAGCTGAAATCCTTCGGTCGTCCTTTGGTGACTTCATTCGGTGGCATTGCAAAGAGGTCAATGTGGAATGACCTTTCGAGTCTCCAGTTGTAAGCGACTAGCATCATCAGCGACATGATTTTCTTCACTTTAACCAGCTCCTTGTTTGTCCCACCGCGCAGAATCACCGTACATCCTAGATGAGTTGCGCAACCGTCGAAGAACATGAGTGTCTTGGTCTTGCCCCCAGGCTGTTGTGTAAACGTTTCTAAATAAAAGTTATGACACAATCCAAGTTGTGGTCGACCAATTGGCGTGTCCGCGGATGATTCGATAACCCCTTGAGTTGACCTCGCCACTCTCTCCATGACAGATGACTTCACATTAAGCACAAGTGTGATTCCCAGTTCCAAGAGGAAGTCTTGCGCATGTCTTGAAACTGATTTCTCAACCAACACCAAATTCGGACTCACTGAGCTGATTCTGGAAACTGTATTGCGGAGATATTCCACCTCTTGCATGACCAAAGATTCCAAAGAAAGGAATCGATTTTCAAACCGCTGGTAGTCAATGGCTGATCCGATTAGCAAAACTTTTGGTGCTTTCAGTTTCTTCTTCATCCCTCGATGGGCGACGTTCTTTGTGCAGACGACGCCGTTGACAATGCGTGAGTCTGTCTTTGAGCCTCCAGGGACTTTCTTGAATTGAACGTATTGTCGAATGTCCATGTCATCGTCAGCGTGTTTGACATCTGGACGGACAACTTCGGTCACTTTGTGGACAATGGGGAGGATAACATCCGCCCAGGAAGGGGACAGTCTCATCCGCTCCAGGAGTTGCATTAAAAGCTCATTTTCGTGTCGAATGAATGAATTGCAGAGTTGCTGGAAGGCCATGAGCTCATCATCAGTTGTGAGTTGTTGAGGCAAATGCCAGCCAGAAGGAGGGGCTGAGTCGTTTCTCTCCTTTTGCTGATTGAACAGTGTGTTTTGGATGAATTCGTCCGTCATCGTTTCAGTCGTGACACTCATGACTGGCCCATGGCCTGATTTCCTGTTCCCCTTTGGTGTACTTTTAGTTGAACTTTCATCGCTTTGGGTGTAAGGGTCAACTCTCTCCTTTGGTTTTGAAATGGAAACGATGTTTTCATAAGTGTTCAAATCCAATGAATAAGTTGAAGACACTGAAGGCAGGCTCATCTTCACCGAAGTTTCCCGACCACTCTCACCTCCTTCGAATTCGAATATTTGATCCCTCTCCCCTTCTTGTGTCATGTTGATTTGCTTCATCCAAAGTGGATCCTGGTGCAGAGTCGCACTGCTAAAATCCACGCTGTTCCGTGTACTTTCTTGCTTGGATGCTGATTCTGGAATGTCCTCTAGAACAGATGCCACGGGCGAATTGACGGGGCGGTAGAGTGCATAAGCGTCCAAGAAAACTTGCTCCACTTGAGAAACACATTCGATAAGATTCACGTCCAGAAGCATTTGACCAATCTGAACGCCTTGACCTCTCCAGCTGATTTTCCGAGAAGCCAAGAGCCAATCAACAAGCTCGCTTCCGACTGCGCATGAAGTGTAATTTTTGAGATTGTTGTGTCGATGAGTGGACCAGTCGAGGCCACTGACTGGGTGACACATGTCGTCCCACATGGCCTTCAAACTCACCCAGTCACACTTCAATCCCGTATCTTCACCACCTTCATTTCGCTCGGGATTGTTCTGGCTCCCGACGAATCTTTCTTCTTGATAAACCAATGAGGCTTTTCTTCTTGGCAGAGAGCGATAAGATGCAATGTGCTCAACTGAGGAAAGTGACCCATACTGCTGGGAATTGGAATAAACTGAAGCATCGGGGGCTGACGTGCCTCCAAAGCGACTTTGGAGATCTTCCTGTACCAAGCGGAGCTCACTGGTTAAATCTGTGTTCAAATCAGCCGAGTTCAGGTAGGAAAGGACAATTTTGCAGCAGTATGTGCACACACGAAGGTCGCCTATATGGAAATGATACAAGAAATATAATTGACGATTGACTCTTAAAATACTGGAAGTATTACCTGAGTAGCCTATGATTTTCCCAGGGATTTCCTGACTGCAGCACCGAGAGCAAAAGATTTGACCACACTAAAATACAAATAAATTAAAATTCCTTTGATTGTAATTTAGTTAAATCTTACAATTCGACAGTGATGTTTCCTTCGGAATGTTGTGAATTTCTCTGCACATTCATAGCACTCTTTGCTCACTGAATCTGGCATCCAGTACTTTTTTATGTCCGTCTGATTCTGCAAAATGAAAATATTAGGTTCCCGTATGATTACTTTTTTAGTGTTAGTTTTGATTTACATGTGATCCCATTGCGATTAAATTACTAATTCTCCTTAGTACATTTGGAAGCGTCCTGGCCTCAAAGGGAGATACATTTCCCTCTAGCAGCTCTGGAGAAGGGTTTGAAAGACTGGAATCAGAACGATTAAGGTGTGATTTAGTAGAGACTGAAAGCTTCTTGTTGGCCCCAATTGATGTCCGTTTCGGTTCTGGACTTGGTACTGCGGATAAAGGGCGTTTCCTATCGACTGATTGTGGAATAGAGACATTTGATGAATAGGTCGGAGGGCAGGATTCCGTAGCTAAATTGTCATTGGATGTTCTGCTAGTGAGTTCAGAGTCTGAAGTGATGGAGACCGTATCAAGGTCAACAGGGCTCCGGATGTCTGTAAAAATCAAATAATTTCCAACATGATTTACGACCTAATCTTACAATGTCTATAACAATACCATCAGCCTTCTTCCACCATCTGAACTTTGAGAATGAGAATTTGAGGCCATCGGGCTTTTCTTCAGGCTCTAGTGGAGGGAATTCTGTCAATTTGCTTCTGGAATTGAGGTTACTCATCTCCTGGAATCAATTAAACAAATGGTAAATGGAACATGATGACAAATGGGTTAGGATGAGTATCGTGACTCCCTTGTTACCTTTCAGCGTGACCTGGTGACTTCCCCTACTCCTTGTGAATGAAGATTACCGCTACCTCTTCATCTTTCTTCACAATTAATTCAATTAGAATCAGCTGATGATTGCACGTATGAATTTCTCGCAAATATTTTGTGGAACGGAATCACGATGGGCGTAGATGGGCATTAAGCCATAGCTTGTGGCAATTAATTATTTCATCAAAATTCATCAAAGCTAATTAAAATAAGGTAAAGTAATCAACGAAAAAAGAAATTCCCTTGCTTGTTTTTAATTTTTATCACTAATTTCTAACTTCATTTCTAATTAGTGACAGATGCATCAGATAGGATTTTGAGTTTAATTTTTTGGGTTGCAAATTACAATTTCTTCAACCAGAATTGCTGCTTTTTCTTTATTTTCTGCTTGAATCCTTTTGGAAATGGCTTTCATTCTTCTTTCCAGCAACTCGTCATTCAGCAAGAGCTCAATGCCATCCAACAGTTCTTCTTCCGTAACCTTTTGGGGTCTATAAGTGAGACCCAATCCGGTTTCGAAGATTCGCTGCCCGTTATCCAATTGGTCGGAGAACAATGGCAACACGAGAACCCGTTTTCCAAAATAAAATGACTCTGTGATTGTATTATTTCCGCCATGCGTGATCACCAAATCCACCAATGGGAGGACATTCGTTTGTGGCAAGGAGCTCCTCCCCCACATATTATTAGGCAACTCCAATTGGTCTCCAAGCAGGCCTATATGGAAAGTAATTTGTCAATTTCCCTTTCAAAATTTAGATTTCTTTATTAGTTACCTTTGGAAACGATGAATCTATTTGGAGATTTGGCCATGAACCCAATCAGTCTCTTCATCAGTGGAACATCGTAGCTGCCAATTGAGCCAAGTGAAAAATAAATAAGTCTCCCTGGTCCTGTCTTCAACTTTTCTGGTAACTCAAAGAGCACCGAATCAGTGCGTACGAATGCATCGAACCGATGCCAATTTGGTGGGTTTGGACGTAGTGATGTGTAGTCTAGTTCAAGTGGGTACATGTACATGTTCCCATATGGAGAATGTTTATGTAAATATGGAAACTGAAATTGTAGCTCCTCTCCGCCATTTTCCAAAGACCAATTGTTGTAGTCAGTGACGAATCCACGGTAGACTTCTTTGATTCTTGCCTCACATTCCTTCCATTCCGTCCTATCCCCGTCTGTGGGGTAACCGGAGAATGCTGGAGGAACGTTTTCATTTGAAATCCCAATTGGGTTAATGGAAGCCAGCAGCATCCACGGAATACCTAAAGGAGATTCAGAACATCAGCATTAGATTGCATAAAAGCTTTAGTTGTACCTTGGTCCAGGATTAAAGGACATTGAATCAAGCTATCCATAATTATCAAGTCTGGCTTGACATTGAGAACAATCTCAAGCAACTTCGGAAATCCATGTTTTATGTCATCCAGGAAATGCTGGTAATGTGGAAGCGTAACTTTGGCGTAGGCGTCAATTGATGGCAGGGATAAATATTTATTCTTCTCTGCCACTTCTTTGCCCCACTTTTCTTCACTTTTACCATCGTCACTCCCACTTGGGGAAACTTGGTATAACTCCTCAACGAATCCAAGCGAAGACAAATTTCCTTCTCTGGTAATTGGGGTTGCAAAAACGATCCTGTGGCCACGGTTGCGCAATTGCTCAGCCACACCAATACAGGCATTGAAGTGACCAAGAGCGTCAGCAGGGCAGAAAAGGAATGTAAACTTTTGAGACATAATTTCTCACTTGAAGAATACGAAAAGGAAACTGCTGGAATATAGTTTAGGCTCCCACTTTTACTCCGGAGTTAATACTGATGGGATGAACTAGTTGGAAAAGCTAGCTTGGAAATATGTCAAAGCTATTGTAAAACTATTATAAATTCAATGCTTTTCACTTATTTATAGAATGGGAGGAATGGGGGACTTTTTTCAAGGGAAACACCCATGATAGTCTTCCAGGTTTTCAATTATGTCTTTCAAAATCACAACGCTCTGACCTTGACTTAATGCTCTGCCTCATTACCTATATTTACTACCTCATCGGTCACTTATTGTAGATGACATTATGGAGATTAAGCCTTATAGGACTTCATGAAGTCAATTGAAACAAATTCCAATATCGCGTATCCATATTTCTTTACTTTATTACCCCGTGTTGAGTTGCCCACATTGTATTTGAGTTCTGAACTTATGCCACTTAAATATGAATTAAATTAGAATTCAGTAAATTAGTATTTGGATTGCGTAATATGTGATCATAGCTACGTAGTTGAAAAAAGATTTAGCATTGCATTTGAAATAAGGGCCTACGGCCACATTCAGAACTGGGAATGACTCAGCTTCAAAGCGAAGCAACTTCACAGTAGTGCATTGCATGCAGCGCTTCAATTGTTTAGAAGAACAATGTAGTTTTGCTCCATCTTTGCAGATGATGTATGCAAGGAGGAAGAATACAAAGTTTCCAATGAGGAGTACCAACACAAAGTTCATTGGGAATTTCCGATATTCCACAAGCATAGAAGCCATCATGGATTGGATCAGAACAATTAGTAGAGTGCAAAGTGGAAAAAACGCTCCAAATGCTTCCTCGAATAGGATGTGCGTTACTGCAAGTTCCCTGCATGTTCGGAATATCATAGAACTCCTCGTAGTCGTCCGATGTATTGAATCACCAACCTCTGAACTACATAGAACAACGTTATAACTCCATTTCCATGAATTATTCCCAATCATCGACCCAACTTACCTGAGAATTTGAATCCATGCTACCAGTGAGTTGAAATGAATAACAATTAATGGAATAAAAATGGTACCAAAGAAGAGGCTACTTCTAGACAATGAAAAGTCAATTATGAACAGGGGGATTTTAACAATAGCTGAGTTGTATGTGGATGGCGTAAAGACTTTAGATGGCCAATACTGAAGGCCAACCGGGTCTAAGATGACGTTTAACGTTGGAATGATTGGGTAGTAACGGACCATCCAGTGCATAAGTGCGATGACTTTATTTACGTCCATTTGATACCAACGTAGAGCCGGAACTGGCACAGCTAATTTTTGCAAGTCTAGATAATAATTACGTTATTTTAAATTCCTAATGAATTATTGTGTGGTTTATTACCTTTGAAAGCACGATGGAGACCAAATATTTGTTCGCAGTATACCTTGAACTCCTTCCTGTGATACAGTACATAACAATGCCCTAGAAAAGGGAGGAGCCTTGAGAAATAATGCAGACCAATCCTGCCTACCACTTCTGCCTTGGCATCAAAGTCCTTTACTAGGATGCACATAATGACAGTTAAGTAGCACATGTCGCCAGCGAAGTAAAACAAGTGAACTAAATAGATGAAATAGTAGAAAACTACATTCACTGTCGTAGGTCGACGGCCCCTTGTATCCCAAAGCATAGGAGACATATGCCAATTTTTTCCAAAATGAATTATTTCGTAAAATTGTTGGATAGCTTTTTGCGTCAACATTTCAAAACGATAGGAAGAGGACTTTTGAAGCTCAATGTAGCTCAATGTAGCTCAATGTAGCTCAATGTAGCTCAATGTAGCTCAATGTAGTTTCATAATCTAATAAAATTTTCCATGTTTTAAAAGGTTTTGGTATTTGGTAAAAGCATTTGCTTAAGCTGACTAGGATTTTGTGGGTCTAGTTCTGAATTTTTAATGCGTTTTCAATGTCATATAGCAATGTCCGCAGTTTTATCTTGAAACCAAACCTTTAAATTATTTACTGCTTAAAGTTTATTTGCTTCCTTTCGTCTTTGCCAGTTCAGAGTCACTAGAAATTCATCGTTGTCAACAAAGTGCTAGTTTTTAGGTTATTATTCTTACGTGTAACAAGTTGTTCAACACACCGTAAATGTTCCAATATTAGTCGGGTTCTTAACAATGTGCCTCTAATATAAAGCGGAATTCTTTCATTATTAGTAGATGTGCATTTGGATGTGATGAAATGTCCTTAATGACCTCTCAGACAAGTAAATCTGCGTAACAATTTCAAAATCACAAGAAACATTCAGTTAATGAGAGGCTTTATTCATACACATGAGTGGAATGAAGTGCTGCAGATATTTTATACTGTTGTTTGATTGCAACATTCTATTCATTCAATAAAGTAATATTTGAATTGTGTAATCAGTAACTATAGCTACATAATCGAAGAAGGATTTCTTATCAAATTTAAAATAAGGTCCTACTGCAATACCCAAAGGTTGACAAGATTCAGCTTCTAATTGAAATAATTTGGTAGGTGCATGGCGCAAGTGTTTCTTCAAATCTGTCGAATTGCTATGCATTTTTCCGCTGTCTGTGCACACGATATAGGCAAATATTAAGCATATAAAACTCCCAATGAAGAGCACCAACACAAAGGTGACTTTGAACTTCCTGTGTTGCACGAGCATAGAAAGCGCCAGACACTGGATAAGAAGAATCAGAAAGGCAAAAAATGGAGAGAACGATCGATATGCGTTGTCAAACAGAATGTTAGCAATGGCTAGTTTTCTGTAGATGCGGACTGTGACCGTGTTTCTCATACTCTCCCAATTTCCTGATTTACATGCAACAGAACTGAAATTACAAAGAAAACCAATGTTCATTTCCAAAGTTTCTGCTTTGTTACAATGGTCCAACCTCCTGGCATGTAATCAAAATTTTGGACTCAAGATTATTTTCTAATAGCCAAGGTTGTTAATGGGCTTCTAAAATCGCCCAACGTTGGGTTTTAAGTTTAACAAAAATCAGTTCCTAACCCCAAAATATGATTGAAGCAATTCTATAATATTTTATTTCAACTTACCAAAGAATTTGGAACCATGTCACCAATGAGCTTACATGGATGACAACTATGGTCAGAAAAATGGCACCGAGGACGGCACCACTCGTATTCAAGACGAAGTCTATGATGAAGAGAGGTATTTTGACCATCACTGTGTTGTAAACGTTTGGTTCGAAAACACGTGAAGGCCAATATTGGAGACCAACAGGATCTACAATGACGTTTAGCGTTGGTATGATTGCATAATAGCGCATTGCCCAATGTGCCAATCCAATAAATTTGTTTACTTCCATTTGGTACCATCTTAGGTTGCGCTGAGGAGGCGCCAGTTTATCCAGGTCTGTAAGAAAATACGTTTTTAAACAATTTTTCTATAATTAAAATAAAAGTTTTGCAATAATTACATCTCAGAGCAGGAATCAACGTAAGGATTTCTTTGCAGTATACTTCTAGCTCATTCCTGTGATGCAGGGCATAGCAATGCCCCAGAAACCCAAGGAGTCTACTAAAATAATGCACACCAATATTTCCAAGTACTTCTGGCTTGGTATCAGGACCGTTAACTAGACTGTACATGATGACAGTTAAGTAGCACATGTCGCCTGCCAAATAAAGCAAGTGGACTAAATAGATGAAATAGTAGCAAATTACTGCTTTTCCAGAAGTTAGAGTGCCCTTTCTATTCCAGAGAATCGGAGACAGATAGTACTTATTACCAAATTGGAGCATTTGGTGAAACTTTTGGATGGCTTTATCCGACAACATCTTGAAGTTACAATCAGTTGCCTTCTGTCAAGCGAATTGGGACATGTCGCTTACATATAATGGATTCTTGGCTGCATCCTACTTTTGAAAACCCTTACATCAATTTGGCTGGCCAAATTTGAATTATTATGCTTCGGAAAGCTCAAACTTAATGCAATATTAAAATAGTTAATTTTCCTCAGTGCCTTTTCTTGTTTAAGAATTTTAACGGCTGATGTCTATCCAATTTCGACATGGTAATGGGGCATTTGTTTAATGCAAATTAATGCAAAACATTAATTGCAAATTTTAGACAGGCTCTTACACTCTACCTTAAATTGTATTAAAAGCAATAAATAGAACTTGGCTACATCTTGTTAAAGGGAGATGATTAAAATCAAGAAAAAGGAGACACCCTTTTTCCATAATTACGCCAACACACAAGAAAAAACGCAGCTTCATCCAGTTAAATGTGTAGATCAATTTCATTATATTCAGAACAAGTTTTCCAGAAGGAATGCTACAGTATTTGAATTGAAACCTTTTCGAAACCATGAGAAAAGTAGTGTCAGTGAAATGGATTAGTGATGCATGTAATTTGTGAGATAATTAAGTGGTGCAGAGATTTCATTATGATGTGTCATAGCCTAATAATTCATTCAATAAAGTAATATTTGAATTGTGTAATTAATAACTGTAGCTACAAAGTTGAAGAAGGATTTCTGATCAAATGTAAAATAAGGTCCTACTGCAATACCCAAAGGTTGACAAGATTTTTCTTCAAGGCGAAGTAGTTTTGTATGTGCATGGCACATGTGTTTTTTCAATTCTGTCGATGAGCTGTGCATTTTTCCGCTATCAGTGCACACGATATATGCAAATATTAATTGTATAAAACTCGCAATGAGGAGCATAAACACAAAGGTGATTTTGAATTTTCTGTTGTACGACCATAGAAGACGTTAACTTTGATTTGTTGTGGTCTTATTGGCCTATACCAAATACATTACTCTTACTTTTTGACATTTGAAGTTTTGAGAAGAGGATTTCAAATGCAGAAATATAAACTATAATAATATCCATGGACATAATGTCCATGGTTTTAGGTTTGTTTGTTATGAAAATCACCATGGGAATGGAGTTAAGCATTGCATCATTAAAGTAAAATTGAATGAAAAATTAGCTCCACTGTCGTTTGTGTTTTCTTTTAGAACGGGGACATTCTGTTGTCGCTGCCTGTTGCCAAGTGAAGTAGTTATGATTCATTCATGACGGAAGTGCCAACCTGCAGCTCGTTAATTGAATTTTATATCCTTCGACTGAACTAAACGAGATATGCTTCGACCTTTCATGTCAAGAAATTGGTCAAAGATGAATATTCTATTCACAGTGGAACTTGAATTTCCCTGATTGAAAGTATATGGCATGTTATAAAATATGATTGGATAAAAATTATTTTAGAAAGTAGGACATAGCAACTAAATTGTGGCCAGTTGAATTCTAGCCGCTGTTTAAAGAAGTATTCCTTCGTCATGTGCCTTTTGGAGTTCTTTTTGTTCCTCCTAAGAGGCATAACTGTAGCACAGACAGTGTTCCTTCATTGCTCTGCCCCTTGCACGAACGTTTTTGTCTTTGCAAAACCAGGGAAGCTCCTCACAACTGAGTTTTTGGAAGAAGAACTAACGAAAAGCCACTACAGGTCAGTCTCTGCCTTTGTATTCGAAATTAACAAGGGTCAAAATCCAAACCAGCATTTCTCATCGCCGGAAGAAAGTCTCCTGTCCTTTGATAATTCCACCTTTCGCAGAGGTCCAGTTGTGCATTTCATCCAAATAGACTACGATCAAGAAACTTACAATGCATGGTACACACTACGTTACTTGTACGCTTTGTCCAAACTTTCGGGCAAAAGCGACGTACACTTTTGGGTTTCAGAAAGTAAGATGTCCAAGCTATCACCTGGTTTTGTGAATTATGCAAACCTTCTAATCGACATTCTGCGTTGGAGATTATATGGAGCCTTGTATGAAGTAACTCTCTCTTCACATCCAGTGAAGCACATTGAAGTAGGATGCTATGTCATTCCACTGAAAGAGTTCATAAATATTCATGCAAGCAATAACTTTCCTCTGTTAGACACTGAAATGCGACAAACATACCAAAGCATGAATAGGAATTTCAGATACGGAACTTTAACTACTATACATGAAAGTTTCTGTTGGAGACTCCCACATTTTTTTAACTATTTGGAGTGCCAATCAACTGCAATCGAGACGCGAGTATTTTTTGACGTTTCAGATTACCATAATATGACACTTGTAGATGACAGTAAAGCAATAGACGACAGCAACTACGGTGCGGCCTTCTTTAAAGACGTTCGAACTAAGGAATCGATAGTTTCAAAGTCATCAGATCCAATGAACGTTGTTACTTCACCAATTACGAAAAGATTTCTGTACTGTCAGTCTCATAGCGAGAGAAACTGGTTGGATGTTCTGAATGTAATCAAATTGACCAACACATTTGATTGGATGACGCTGTTTTTCCTCGTATTTTCTACAATTCTTGTTGCCTTGGTCTTATGGAAGAAGGGTCTTAAGCATTTCTTTTTTATAAGTTTTAGCATCCTTCTTCGACAAGGTGTAGCCAAATTCTCTTTTCTGCTCTTTGTTCTGGTCGATGGTTACCCTCGTTATCACGTATGTCTTAGCATTTTGAATATATTCACTCTCATATTTGTTACCTTTCAATTTTTAGTGCCGGATACGAGTCATTTGTGACGAGTGAGACAGTAGCTCCACTTGACGAGTTTGTCTATGAAGATCTGCAAGCACTGTTAAAGACTGGGCGTCGCCTTGTCATTGAGATATCCCAAGTTGCAATGGATGATAGAAATCCTATACCAATCGTCGAACTCGAACGCATCGAAGCAGCATACTTGAATGCTTCTTTTGGGAATGATCTTCCACCTGGTGCATTTAATGATTCAACCTGGCAGAAGTACATTAAGTATCGAATAATTGAAGCAAAATCACGTCCATATGCAATGGACCAAGTGGAATTAGTGGAGGGTGAAAACATACTAATCGCTCTGAGCATGGCAAAGATCCATGCGAATCATAGCAACTGTTACTTTGTAAAGGAACCAGCAAAGTATGTTGAAGTGCACATGTTTTGGAAGCAGATGCACCCAAGCATATTATTTGAAAGGACCATTAACTACATATTCCAAGGAGGGTTTGATGTATTTCAGAGGCAGGCAATGATGTCTCCCCGGCATAAGGCCTTATTTCAACTGATAAAAGAAAAGAGAAGTGAAGGGTTATATCAGAGTGATGTTCTAAACAAACATTTGGCTAAACCAGTAAGCATCGATAGCAAAATTCTAATGCCTTTCGTATTCTGGTGTCTTGCACTCGTGCTCATTTGTTTCCCAGCAATCATTACTGAAACCAATTTGCCAAGAACGTTTATTCAAAGTATTCTCAAGGGTTTAAAGGGTTTAAGCAATATGAAACAATCTGATTCCGTTCAATCCCTTAATGCTAAATAGGGTCTACTTTCTAAGGAATGGCCAAAAAGTTAGAGTATTAGAGAAGTGATATTAATTAAGCAGAAGGAGCTATAGTTATTACAACATTCTTAATAATCATAAGCATTTTTGTTCTAAACATTGAAATCCACTTGAATATTAGTTAATTATTGGCCAGTTAAAGTTAAAGTTATTTCGGCTTTGCTTGTGGTCTTATTGGCCTATACCAAATACATTACTCTTAATTTTTGACATTTGAAGCTTTGAGAAGAGGATTTCAAATGCAGAAATATAAACTATAATAATATCTCAATCTCTGCTCTACTTTCCTAAGAATCTTTGATTCCAGGGTCAAAGGTGAGTTACTTGACTCTTTTCACTTGAATTATGAGATTAATTGTTAACTTTTGATTGTATTTAGATGTCTGATTCTATATCAGGATCAGCTGGGAAGAAGAAGTCCATGGCAGAAATAAGGGCAGAGGCACTTCGGAACCCTGCAAATGCCCCTGCCCTTCTTGACCCGGATGTGGCCCTTCCGCCTGACCCCGGACTGGCCAACACTCCGTGCAAAGAGTTCAGTATCCGAAGACAAAGGAAGTGCTCATTGCTCTAAGTATTAATTAATTAAGGGAACAATCGGAGATCTGCATACTTGATTTACGTCCAATTAGACCATTTGTTTGGCCTTAACGCTAACCTTAGCGAAATCTTACTTCCTTGCTAAAACAGTATAAATAACATTACGTCCAGTAGAAATACTTTTTTGATAATTAAATATTCAGTCCATTGATGAAATCTACTTTTCTATAGGCAGCTTGAGCTTCATTAAAACCCAGATCAATGTAATCCTAATACAAAATTAAGTTCAAGAAATTGCATTTTTATTAACCTTCGGTTGACCTTACCGTTTTGGTCAGTTTGTTGACCTCCAAGTACATGTTCTGACGCAAGTTGGTAAAATCAGGACGCTCTGCAGGCTCCAACTTCCAGCAACTTTTCATTATGTCAAATCTAAAATTCAAATGGGAGTTAAATTAATTCACAGGTCAATTTCACTAGGTCTTTACATTGAATTTGTAGCAGCGTCTGGCTTATCCAGTCGAAGTCCACCTTCCAGTTTCCTTAAGAAATCAGCGCAGTAGGAAAGTCCGGCGTAAGGGGTTTGTGCAAAACTAAATATTTCCCAGAGTGTGACCCCGTATGACCAGACGTCAGAAGAAGAAGAGAACTTGAGGTCACTGAGCATCTCTGGGGATAACCATCTCCAAGGAAGTTCTTCCTACAATTTTAGAAGAATTAAAACATCCTCCAATTATCCAAATTGTTTAACCTTCTCATCCCCTTTGACGTAAGTACTGTAATTGTAGAGCTTCCTGGACAAACCAAAATCTGATATTTTAGCAACATCGTGGTTTTGCAGGAGAACATTCCTCGTGGCCAAGTCACCGTGGACCACTTTCTTCAAACTCAAGTATTCCATTGCACTCGCTATTTGATATGACCAGCTCAACATGCTTTTAAGGTCAATAACAGGCCTTGGATCTTTGGCAACTTCATTGTCTCCAATTAGCATAGGAAAGAATCCATCTTTTCTTCCATCTTCCGAGTCTCGACGCCCTTCCAGTCTGTAATTCTGAAGATAATTCATAAGACTTCCAAGTGGACAGAATTCCAACAACAGGAAAACTCGTCCTGAAATTAGTTTAGAAATTAGTCCAATCATCAAGCTTAAATTTTTCTGCAAAGTTAATTTACCCCTTCGTAGTTCCCTGGTATAAGCACCGACAATCCCGGTGACATTTGGATGTCCATGGATGTAAATGAGGACTTTAATTTCAGACAAGAGTGCCTTCAGATAGGCTTTGTCAGCCCCTGGCTTTAGCGTTTTGACTGCCACTGGAACATCCCCTTTGTACATTCCTTTGTAAACAAGGCCAAACTGCCCTGAACCAAGGAGGTCCTTCATATCTGAATAAATTGAAACGCTAATTATTAACCACGTACAGCGCAGCTGCCGGGGTTTATGCAACGGATATGTCCGTCTGTCTGTCTGTCTGTCTGTCCGGGGA
>VNWY01000759.1:0-29893 GCA_009869845.1 Pseudachorutes palmiensis | reverse complement strand
GGTCCACGTCCCGCGCTCTGGGCACCCAACAAACGGGTGGCAGACGCCTTCTCAAAAGTCTCAAGGGCAGGTCAGATGGCCTCACATTTTGACTAATGTCATTAAGATTTGGGGTTGTTTGCTCGAGGTCCATTCAGGAAAATGTGAACAGTTTATTGTGAACCGAAAGAGTTAAGTAGAAGGTGACTATCGATATGTCGGTAGGTATACACTAAAATTGTTTGTAATTGTTGACACGCTTTGGCAAATACCCATGTAAAAATGTATCCTAGATCCTTACAGACTTATTAATCATTTAGAGATTTAATTAAGAAAAGAATGCTTAAAGTGGAGGTGGTGAATTAGCACCAAGACTAATCCCGGAGTCGCTTGATTTCTCACAGTAGAGGAACTGATTTTTGTATTCAGGGCCTGGACCCTTGGCGTTTGGTTGCTGATGCAGTCCAGCACTGTTGTTCGGTTGGCTCTCAAAGAGGGACTTGGCGTTAAGGAATCGCTGTCGAACTTCGCCATAGTGTTCTTCCATGCTGTTGATCTGGGCCATCTTGGAATCCTCCTCTGAATGGCCAGCAGCAGTGTGCGCCTGTTGTTTAACAGTATTCTTGCTACGCTGATGGGCCATGAGGAACTTGTCTGAGGAGTTCAAGGTCGTGTGCATCGGGAGATTCGACGGGGATAGAATGATTTCGTCCATTTCCGGATCCTCTTCTTCCTTGTCACACTTGAGGAAGACTCCTGAGTCACGAACAACGGTTCCCCCACGGGTGAAATTCGGAGGTGGTTCAATGATTTGGTCCAAGTGACCTGGATCGAGGGTTTCCTGGGTGGGGCAAGAATATGTGGGGATAATAATTGGTGGAATTTCTTCACCAGCTTCGTACTCGCGAAGAAGTTCGACGGCAGTGAGGATTTTTCCACGTGCTTCTCGGTCGAGAATCTCCAAGCGGTCCAAGTCCTCTTCCTCAAGCTCCTTGAAAAGCTCAAGGGAATCAAAGCCATGGACAATAAAGACGGAAATGTGTTCCTGCAATTAAAAAAAAGAATATTTGATAAGAGGAGTATTCGAACTTTGCCTACTAAAACATTTCAGGAATTTGATATAAATTTGCGAAATGGCGTCGTCGCCAGGAATCGCATCACAAGTTCTCACATCTGAAATGGGAATCGAAAAATTGTGAAGAGGAAATCGTGTGGAATAAGATTTGGGAGCTTGTTGACATTTTTCGTATCATTTATCCAGAAGTCGATTTAGGTGAAAGTGCCTCTTTAGCACTTTTTGTATCTCTCCCCTGTTGTGCTTTTACTCACTTCCAGATTGATCCTTCGGAGTAAATCACCAACAGATCGAGGTCGTCCTTTCTTCAATGAAGTGGAAGACGATTTCCGTCTGGGGCCACCGGATTTGCTCCTTTTCTGATAAGTGACTGGGTGGGATTCCGATCCCGCCTGGCCCTGCTCGAGCTCCAGCTTCTCATCCTCGCTTTGACGACGACGACGAGCATCAGAGTCACGACGTTTCGCCAGGGCTGCGTTCTCCTTCCGAAGTCCATTTATTACATTTGCAACTGTTTGACGGGTCTCCATTTCCCAGGGTGTCAGAGGGCTCGTCCTGCAAATCACAAATCTCCAGGATGAGAACATTTCTTTTTCTGGAGGGGAGGAATGGAAGAGATAAGGGGTAACTTACGCCTTGGTCCTACGGCGACTGCCGTTGCTCGTGGAATACGGGAACGTGGAAGAGTCCTGACTTGACGTGGGGTAGCCGTTCTGCAAGTCCTCGTAGTCATCAGGAAGGACTTGTACATTGATGAACTTGAAATATCCAATTTTGTTGTTTAGCTTCCCTTTCCATGAGCCCGTGGGCTTCTTCTCAATGATCTCCAGGATGTCACCTTTCTGGATAACCAAGGTTTACATTGTACAATGAACATTCAAGGTCCATTTGCATATGAAAGCATCCCGTCTGTTTTACCTTGTAGCTCAAGGCATGGAGATCGTAGGGGCTGGAAATACAATCCACAAGGGCAATGGCCCGTCCCACGAAGGGCCCATTGTATTCTTCCGACTCGCTCAGACTGAGACTTCTCTGATGAGGAAGGGACGGGAGCTGTTCCTCGTCAGATGAGTTCCGCTCGTTGATTTTGTACGGAGAGCCGATGATGTCGATGGCTGCAGTGGATCGTTTTCCAGAGCCACTTGGTTGGACAGCAGATTCCGAACCCCGTCTCGACTCTTGAAAAACAGACGCCCAGCGAATTAGTTTAAATTAAACTTTTGGGTGAAGGAAGAGGGGCAGATCTCATTAGGGATTGAGTGGACCTCTGCCTTCTTCCTTTAATTTTAAAGGCACGTTCAGTTGTTCTGAAACTTGTTTCTCCACAAAAGTTTTCTTCAGAGCAGGAGGGGTGTGTGTTATTCCAACGAGTAAAACTTTGGCTTATTAAACTTTCCCTAGTTTTGACTTTCTCCCGAGCGAAGCCCAAGATTTGTGTATTAGATAAAAAGTTGGAGAGGGGAAACGTCTTCATGGAGTCCTTCTGACAGGGAATTTATTCATGGACATAAATCCAGGGGCTCCTTTCATCACGACACAAGGACAATGAGGGAGGTATTTAAGACAGAGCAGTCGTAAATTACTCCAAAAACCAGGGAGAACCACTTGACACTTATCTCTGTCACCTGCCTCAATCGCCAAAAAATCCTCCACGCAAAAATTCTCACACAAAATTCTGGAAAAATGGCCTCTCTTCCCAACCCCTACCAAAACGAGCTCGAACCGAAAAGCAGGTCGGTCGGCTCTGTTTTTTTTTATTAAAAATCTAGATTGAATTTACAATGAATTTGACCATTTACTCCATTTTATTTTCCTCTGAACATAAAGATGAAATCCCCTACTCATCTCTGCTCGTAAAAATGATCTAAATTAAAAAAATTCGAGTCTGAAAAGTTCTTTTGAAATGGCCGTTTTCTACGTCTGGTTGTAAGGTGGTCGGCGCAAAATTATGATCACATTTGCAATGAATTTGACCCACTTTATTCCCCTCTTAAATTCCAGAGGCGCCTTTCATTATGAAGAACCGGAGAAAGGGAAGCGAGGCTTTTTAGTGCGATGAAAGCGATGAAATATTTGCGAGGACACTTTCTCGTTTCCTTTTTGATTTTTTGTACAGTAGGCTTTTTTGTCTTATATCGTGAGATATGAAATGAAGATGAAGGGGAGGAGGATGATCCTCGTAAATGACAGGGAAAGGCGGAGGGGAAAGTGTAAAGGAGAAAGCTATAAAAGTTTCCTCCAGCAGGTCGATCCCACTGTTGTTTTTGTCAGGAAAAGGAGAAAGGAAATAGTCGGATTTTATTTATACAATAATCTCGGGACAAAAGGAAACAATGCACCACACCGTTCCCGGGTCTCTCTCCGTTTTCATCAACTTCTTCCAATTCTCACTTAAAATACAAAATCCCTCATCACCATTTTTCCCATTTCTAACCAAATTAGATTTAATCTGGGTTCCCATTATTGAGGATTCCACCGAATGCCAAATCCCCTTTGCGTAAAGCCCGATTTGAATCTTGGGAAATCCTAACTGTTATTTCTCCATTGTTCGAAAGGAGCATGGAAGGAGGATCATAAAAAAGATGAAGAAAGGAGCCCACTTACCCAATTGATCAGACGGAGATGATGATTTGGTTGAGAAACTAAAACGACGCAGTTTCTTCTGATTCCGGGCTCCCAGTTCCATCACTTTGTTCAGGAGGGTTTTCGCTGGAGAAGAGGTAGAAGAGGCTTGGGACGGAGGCGGCGAAGGTGAAGGAATCCAAGTCAGCCTCCAGGACACTACTGCTCCCACCTGGAACACTGTTTGTCATCCTTGGCTTCTGATTGGATGAACCACCTCGAGCAGAGAGCATCGGGGATGAGGGCGGAGTCCCCTTCAACTGTCGCTCAATTCGATTTTCCTGGAAATAAAAAGAGCGATTTAGAACATCACTAACCACAAGTTAGCAAATTAATCTAGCAAAAAATGTAATTTCATGAGAATTGCTAATTCCATGCCGATAGGCGATGAGCCTCGCGCAATCTCTAAACTCGGTACATTCGGTTACTTGGTCCATTGGTCAGAGGTCCCTTAGGGACGGAGTGTCGCCCCGGTCCCTTAAAGTGGTTGGATGAAATGATGGGATTTTTGTCATGTCTCCACTTGAGTAAGCCCCGCATAACTCCCACTACAGGGAGAAAAGAGCCACCGCTTTATGAGATTTCCAAGACAATCGACTCATTTTTCTTTATCTTATTCCAGTTGCTGGAGCTCCAGCTCGGGGCTCCGCTCGTTTCGGTCCACTGGGTCCCACTTTGGGAAAAACAATTTCTCCTGCCCCAAGTACATCGCGAAGAGTTTTGGTAAAGCATGGAGGAAAGCAATAAGGAATTCCGGGATGGAGGATGAGTATCCTCATAATAACAATATTAGAACACACATCTCACCCTCGACTGGACCACATTCAACATTCACACCAGGAATGCAACCACCCACCACAGCCCACTAAACATGTCAAAACATAACCCACATTCCAGGCCTGAATTCCTGTCTAAGGGGACTCTCCTACCCGCTAAGGGCCATCACTCCCAGGAAATCATAATACACATATAAATATCAATCACCCTTGGTCTAATACCCGAGTATGCTGCACTACGTGGACCGCCTAACGATCCACACCCTCCCTCCTCCTCTTCGAGAAAAATGGAAGGAACATGAATTGAATTTTAAAAAACGAGGAGGGTGGAAGGAAAAACTTTAGGCGAAAAGTATCGACAAAAGCTAGAGGAAATACGGAGAAATTCTGACAACAAAAGAAAGAGCCACTCGACCTATGGAAATTCATGAAAATATGGCTGTAAAATTCGCTTCATTTTTCGCAACGACGGCAAAGTGATCGAAATTATTTCACACTCAAGGGCTTCTCATTTTTAGGAAAAACTGAATTTTGATTGGGAATTAAAGCCCCCTGTGTTTGTGTATAATTAACTTTCCTCGGAAGAAACGCAACAACCCAAACGCCCGAGGGGAAAGTGAAGTTTTGATCTCTTCGGAAGCGAGAGAAAATTCTATGGGTGGAAGACGGGGGTTTTGTATTTGCGTAAAGATGAGATTCGTCCTTGTCTTGAAGTGTAATTTGAGAGTCTCAGAGTCATGGGCTGATGATCCCATGTCATTGTCATTTTAGAAAAAGTGAACCATGTCCCAACCTTAGTTTCCGTGGTTTCCTTTGAATACAAATGAAGTGAGTCCACGATGTCTAGGGATGAGGCTAATAATGTGAATTCTGATGATGATGGTCTCCCTTTGTCTCCTCTGACGGGAACCAATGAAGCCGAAGGTGACAGTGACAGAGAGGTCAAGTTCCTCACTGGGGAATTCACACTCGTCTCAATCAAGCTCCCATCCTCGGTCCGAAGCAAGTCCCCACTCCCCATGTCCAGCGTCACGTTCTCCAACTGGGCACGGCTGAATTTCCGCCTCGCTGGAACAAGGCTGGAGAAAATATGGAAATTCACTCCGCTGAACTTTCTCCTATTAAACGGTGAGCTCGATGTGGTCGTGGATTCATCCATGTCCCTTGGAACTTGCCAAGTTCCTACTTTGTTCTTCCCTTTCTTCAACCGGAAGGAACGGAAAAAGTTGGGGGCTGAACTTTGGTCATCATCAACATTCGTTGGAGTTCTTTTGTCCGGTTCGGTGGACAATCGAAATGAAGCAGGTGTGAACTCCGCTCCGCTGCTGCCACAGCTTCGACGAGCACTGTCAACTTTTTTAATTTTGGTCGAGCCTTTTCGACGTTGTCGACTCAGTCGACTTGTCAAAAACTTCCACCTACTTTTGCTCCTTTGAACAAAGTTACAAGGGAGCTCTTCCATTCTCTTGCTCGAGGGGAATGTGACACTCTCAGTTGGGGTGTCAAAGTTGACTCGCTTCACTTTGACTAGGGTAGGCGTCTGATTCGCCTCAGCGCTATGGTCACACGCTCTGGTCCAATCAGAAGAACCACGGTGACTCGGATAAGAAACGGACACTAACTCGTTCCAAATTTTCTCAGGAAGGGACACGCTTTTAGGTGGAGAAGAGTGCCTGGAATTCACCGCTTCTTGACCAATGTCACCCTCAACGTTGTTTTGAACAGTGGAAGGAGGAAGCGTCACTTTCCCAGGGCTCCTGAGCCCTTCGTCTTCAATGCCAAATCCTGACGCGTTGAATTTGTTCCTGATTCTGATTGGTCTGTAAATTGTAGCAAAGTTCTTGCCCGCTTGAGAATGGCTATGATACTGAGGTCCATTTGGATTGATTGACAAAGCTGCTTTTACAGTTGGTGTGAATGAGTCAGAGGAATGACGGCAGTTACCCACTTGTGGTGGCGATAAGGAGGACAACAAGTTCCGCTTGGGATTGTGATTCAACACTAGCACTTCCGTTGGGTCGTTGTTATTATTGCAATCTACTGATTGGTTTGGGGTCAAGTGGAAGCCTCGGAGGAGGTCAACGAGTACAATGGAGTTGCCTAAACCTGACAGCGTCCCACTAAGGCCCCAGTCGCCTCGCCCCGGAGACACTTGATCCACTCCACTGTCATTTATCATTTTCCTTCAGAGTCCAAAAACCCAGTTTTGTCGATTCCAGTGAGAGCCTGGAAGGATTCGACGGAAGAATGGAAAATCCAAAACCTCTTTTCCTTCCAGCCTGTATCCTTAATCGTTAAGTCGCCAGAAAATTGAGGATTTTTATTTCATAATGTCCCCGTCACTCACGCTTTATACTCGAGGAATACTCGCACACGGCGCACAGAGGGAACAAGGCACGCCGTTCTATGCTAGAGAAAGTAAACTCGAGTAATTTCTCAACTGTCAACTTTAAACTTGGATTAAAAAAGTCCCAGTAGAGCAGGAAGGCAATCACTAAAAAAATGTGTCAAAGGTCACACGTCACAGTGCTGTGTGACTCCTATAAGCCTTAATTAGACTCGTCCCTTCCCACGGTGTCAGAATCACGACTGAACGTTCCCATACATTGTTGTTCCTCCAACTTTTAATGAAAGTGGGCGTGTTCCCTAATTACAGTCAAAACGACAACAAAGCTAAAAGAATTCTTGACATAAATCGGCTGCACTGATCTTTCAGGAAAGTGCTCAAGTGGGTTAAGGAAATGCGCCGAGGCCCAGTGACTCCGCGACTTCCTCCACTCGCGTTTTATGACAAGTGTACAAATGAGGAGGCGCACCGCGACGACGGCGAGTTCCACTTGGCTGGAAGCTGAGCCTGGCCTCATTAGGCAGTCAACAAAGGATATGCTGAAGGAAATGAGTCCGTGGTCCGTGTCACTCTGACGCAATCCTACACCGGAATCCACTCGAGTTCTAATTGTCAAGACATCCAACATCCTAATTAGCCTCGACGTGCCACCTACCACCGCCAATAAATGCACGACTAAAACGGGCATTTACTCCCACCAGTGTCTCAAATGCATATTCAATGAACCAAGAATTAAATCCAGAAGAGACTAATGAAAAGTCAAGGGGGAATGGATTCAGAGCCTTCCTCCCGGAATCATCAAAATTCATCAGGAATTATGACATTGGAATCTCCTCCATATTCATACAAATGTAGGAATCACTCAAGGCAGAATTCGGTTTACAAGTCAAGTCCAAGGCGACATTTGAGAAGCGATGTCGCCACACTACAAGCGTCGCACATGCTAAGCTTTATGCTAAGCTTTTTGTATCTGCAACTGAAACTGGGGTGTTTCAACTTTACATTAGAAACTCGAATTGATCTGTCGCTAGCATGAGTCAATTTGCAATATGTGCATCTTCAGCATCTCTGTAGGAGCTTGAATGTCTCATTTAGCGACCTTTGGAATACGTCGTAAAGCGAGTGTTATTAGGCAACAGCATGCGTGCTCAAGTACCTGATGAAAGCGTCATTTGGCAGTAACGAATTCGTGAGCGCATGAAGCCATTACTCCCCAAGATTAACTCTGTTGATCCTTACTAAAGTCAGAAATAAACAGATCACTCACCCTCTTTGTCTTCCAGTCGTTTCCTAGTCTTGCTGACTGGGAATCTTTGTGTATTTTTATACTTGTAAATGGGATCATTTGCTTCTACTTTAGAGTGTTATTGCGGACTCATTTTAATGAAGGAACTTGACGCTCCTTCTGATTTAAGTAGGATGATGATTATGCATTCTTCGCCTTAAGTCTTTTTGCAAGTGGAGAGTAGCGGATGTGTAAACTTCCGCTATCCACAGAAGCACAACTGCCTCATCAAAATTAATGTTTTGTGGCCTAGGGAATATTATAATGATTCTTTACTATGTACTTCCACTCTCTATGAAAGTTGACCTTTGCCCTGTCTGCTTGTGCTTTTCAGCGTCTCCAGAAGATAAAAAGGGAAGGTCATGCACAATTTATTGACTCTGGTGCTTGTGCAAATCGCATTTTAACTGCGACCCATTTTTAAAGAGAAAGTTGCAAGTGGAAAGTGCTCACCTGTTCTTGTGAGTTTTCAAAGGTGGACTCTGAATGGTAATTAGAGGAAGATGAAGTGCGGCTACTGGAACTTTTCTCATTCCAGGACTCCCTGGTGCTAGTCCAAGTTCCAGTGGCAGCAGACGCGGCGCTGAGGCGGGCGTCCAGCACCACCGTGGAAGAACAATTTCCACCCATTGGACTTTCACCGGCTGCCTCTGGCTTTGATGGATTGACTTCCTCAGCAGGAGGATTAGGGACACAATCACTCCTCAACAATGGCCGCTGAGGATGCTCAGAAGGGTCGGGCGTGTTGGGTTCAACAGTAGCGGAAACGTAGAAGACCGCTGAGTTAGTGTTAGTGTTCGGGATATCAGAAGACGCTTTGCCTCTGTCTGTGCTGGACGAGGTCGCAGTGGACATTGAAGTCCGTAGTTCCTTCAGGATCTGGAAGAATGTCATGCCATTTGAGTGTGTCAACGCACCTTCACCCTCCCCTGCTGGAGTATTTTTCTGACTAGAGCTACGCCGCTTGTGACGCTTAAACATGACCACAGAATAATATTATGGTGATGCAATCAATTCCGGAGTCAATGGAGTCATTAACTCTATTCAATGGGAATTGAACTTCACGTTAAACAGACGAAGTTCATTTCAGAAGCGTGCAATCTAAGTGTCATTTACTTCTTGACCTTGACAAGGATTGTGAATTTCAAGCGCTTTTGAACTCTTGAGTTGAAAAGACTTCAGTGCGCTGTCAAGTGCGCGCCATGACATGACACTCCCTCTCGTTTTGTTTTGAACATTCCAAGCTGACTGACTCATCCGGTTCGGATTTGTTTCTGTCAACAGTCCCTGTCACCCAAGTTTAACAAACACACACACGCAGTTGGAAAAAACGCAGTTGAAATGTACTTCTACGCTGCACACTTGTGTGTCTGGAGAGGATGTTAGGCACACTGTCTGTGGCACTTTCGATTTCTTTTGTCTTATCAGAAGCCTGGGAGAATTGGCAGTGTAATTCCCCACGGGATCAAAGTCACAAGGAGATGAGCCAACGAAAGATGCTGACTGCTGCTCAAATCAATCATTAGCCTAAGCAGCTATAATCATTAGCTCCTAAGCGTCACAAGATCTACGCTGCACTTTTAGCAGACACGTGATGAGCTCAGGGAGTTCATGGCTTCTCATCCAGCTTCCTTTTGTTTGCTTTGGCTGCATTGGAGCTTAATTACCCTCCGGAGATGGCTATTGACACGTAGTGAAAATAAACAAACAAACGCATCTTCTTATCAAAACGATGAAACACTCCACTCTCGTAAAATGTAAAGTTCATGCCCAAAAGTCCTATTCGGTCTACATCCCAAGCACAGATACTATCCTAAACTGGATTTCCAAGGGAAGAGAAACGGAGGAAACTTTTGCGAGAATTTCCACCGTCGTCACTGAAGTGAGGAATATTGGCGAATTCCTGATTGGGAACGGGAACGTGAGTCAGCCGTGGTGTTGGTGTTGAATTAATCGCTTGCCTCAAGGATTCAATTACTTCCTCATTGAATTGGAAATCGGAGTGATCATGATGAGGAATCCAATAATCCTTCCACTTCACTCACACTCCGAAAATCCCAGATGAATGGAGACTTCCAGGGAAGCGATGACTTTCTTACATGTCCAAAATTCATTATAACTCAAAGCAAATTGAACCAGGCTCTGTGCGTGACTGATGAAAACTACTAGCTGCTCTGTGGCAGTTCCGGTGGAAATTTGCATCATCAGAAGAGCTTTACAAAGAATCATTAACTTTCATCTCCCCAGGAGAATACAGAGTGTGACGTGCAAAAGTCCAAGGACACAGGGTGTAGAGATTGCATGTGGATTGCCAAAAATGCCATTGTGCCTGGGCTATCTGCTTCATTAAGCTCTGACATGGAGATGAGCTTGTTATTGTCGTCATTAATTAAATTCCGGAATATGTCACTGTCATGTACGACGACAAAGGCCATGTTGGACAGAGGAATTCAAACAAATGGACAATTGAGGCAGTAAGGGGGAGTCAGTGAACTCTTTTTAAAACTGGAATCCCTTCCGAAGGGCTCAAGTGCTGACTCTGAAAGGGAGCCTTTCATTAACCACTTGAAATATTAATTAAAATCACCATAACGGAAACACCCTAGTACGCACGGGGTTAAATTAAACAATTTCAAATGTATAGCTTTCAAGTCTAAACAGTCGAGAGCAAACCACTTCCGGTTTTGTTTTAATAATGAAACCACACGGCCATACATCTCGGGAGATTCAACCAGAAAATCGGATTAGAAAGAACGCCGAAAAGGGCGAGTAAAACCCACTTTACGGGTTTCCCTTTTACCCGAATTTTATAAAATTCTGACTCCCTGAAATATGGGACGAATTGGCTCGGCGAGAAAAATATTTTTAAAAGTTCTGATTTTGCAAAATGACGCGCAAAGGATTTGGCAAATTGCAAAAGTCCATGACACACCGGAAATTCCTTAATATTTATGGAAAAAAAGAACCTTTGATTTACTTTTGATCTTCGGAAATTAATTACACGACTGAGGAATCCCATTGTAAGCTGGCAGGAACAAACGCTGGACTTGCCTAAAAACTTATTTTTGCAAACTGAGGAATTCCTTTAACAATGCGAACTTCCACTATATGGCTCTTGAACAATGGCTATTTTATTCTGAGGAATTTTTGGCACAGGTGTGGGACATCCGATGTTCGTATAATTATACAGTGCCAAATGAGGCCAAAAGAGGCAACTGGAGTCCACAGAATAATAGGGAAAATGGAAATTAAAACGCAAATTATTGTGACTAGAGACTGCGAGCATGAAAAACAGTGGAAGCTTTATACAGGTGAAATAAGCTGCATCGTCAAATGGCCTAATTACGCTGACATTCCGCTGGCAGCGTCATCCCATTCGTCAAAACCCGGCAGCATCCCGGCTTCTTCAGCCGGGATTTATTCCAACTGCGAATAAAGTCCCGGTAACATTTTCCATTTGCGTTAATTGAACTAATTGTCACTCGTAAAATCTTATAAGGGCATTGCCTCAAGCACTAAGGAAGCGATTGGATTGACGTGAGTGTTAGTTGGTGTGAATGAATGGGATTTAGTAGCGTAATCGAGCAGAGTTCATTTGTATTGGAAATTAAGAACGGGAGCATCGCTTCCAATGTAGGTCGGCCCTACTTGGTCAGGGACTTGCTTTTGCCATGCACATTCAGCAGGGAAATTTGCAAAGCGGGCAGTCAGGAGGGGAGCCAGATGGATTCTCCCCGTTTGCCAATTTCTGCACAACTCAGGAGTTGGTGACCTCCAAAGCATTTTGGCAAAGTTTTTTTTGCTTGTTTTGCAGAGTGGAGGTTTGAGATGGGACTTTCCAGTGCTATGCTCAACCTGTTGGAAGTTTGGACTGATCAAGTCCGCCTAATGCCCGCCTCTTGACCTTCCTCAGCTTCAGAAAGAGTTCCACACAAAGGAGAGTTCATCTCCATCAAATGACAATTGCAACTCGGAAGAGTCCAACAATTAAAGAACTATTGTCATTGTAATTAACCTGGAATTCAACCAATCAGAACCAACGATGAGAAAATATGGAAAGAGAAAGTGCAATCTTTCTCATAATCCAATGCAATTTGGAAACGCCACTGGCCATTGTCAAGTATTTGTGCAAATTCTTGTAATCTTTGGACCAATGGCAGTTAAAATTCATACTGTCAAAGCTAATGAACAAGATGGATGGGACGGGAAGCTGAGCGTGTGTATTAACGTCTGAGTCATTTGTTTTCTCCACTGGTGAAAGCAGAGTGACCTTGAGACACAACGCAGTTCCTCCAGCCTACCTTTCTCCATCACTCTCAATACTTCCAGCCTTACTGGAATCCTGGATTGACATGCGGATGGAGGGAACTCTGTCTCTTCCGATTTCAGGGTCAGTGGCTGACCTACTTTCCTGGTTTCTAGGCCTCCCCCTCTCGCACGAAGGTTGCGCTGTCCCGCTTATACCCACATGAAGGTCACTCCTGAACCTTCAAAAGCATAGACAAACTACGCTCTCAAAAGAATCCAGATATAGTCTCTCCAGGCTAACTTCTGGCGCAATTAACTCCAGCGACGCTTCCTAACGCCCCTTCTACAACATCACACTTCACTCATAATTTTACCAAATCAGAACAAGGAAAATTGTGTCCATTTTCCCATCTACACAAACAATGGGATTCGAGCTTTTTCGCATTTATTTGCAAAGCCCAATTTAGTAAAATGCAAACAGTCTAGAACCAACATCAACAAAGAACTCATATTTGAATGCGAAAAGTCGCCACTTGACACTGATCTGGAAATATTTGGACAGTATCGAATGCCACACTGTCCACTTTCAGTTTGTCATTGGCAGCCATCGAAAGGCAGTGGATGAGTCAGGTGCAATAGAAATGGGAAGAGTACAAAATGCTTGTGCGAATTTTTTTTTGCAAATTGGATGCCCCTTGTTTTGCAGTTCCAGAGCGAGTTTAAGATCGACTCTCCCTCGTATTCGTGTGTGAATTGAACTTTCCCAGCGTCTCTGACCTCGAGAGGGGAGCTTGGATCGGTTGACCTTGAGTGGATGAGAATGCCAAGGCACGTGAGGTAGACGCTGTTTCGTCCTTGGCCCTTTCATTCCCGACCCTCAACCAGATCTGGATTACCTTGTAGTCTCAATGCCAAGGCCAAGGGCTGACCTCCATAGACTCGAATCCAGACCACGCTCCAGTTGACCTTCGACTCTTTCACTTTCAACCCAGACACAACCAACATCAATCCATATATGATGAGGGGCTTCAACGCCGTGGGAAAACGAAATGATTGACACATTCGTTTCCAAAATATGATGACAGCTTCTATATCAGAGGCCCTAGTCCATCAATCGACTGCATATTTGGATTTTAGTGATTGTATTTAAATTCCTATTGCATTGGATCCTGAGTTGTGTAGATTAGGTTGCGAATTGAGAAGGTTCCTTTGTGCCCTGAGCTCTTTTGTGTTCGTTTCCAATCTCCCCTTTTTGCAAAGTCCAAAATGAAATTATCTTTTCGTCCTAAACCCATTTCAGCCTGGTCATTGAAAATTCTAGTCTGCCTCTTTTCTAATGGCAGAAGAATTGATCTTCCCAAATCCAGTCCATCCCTTTGTGCGTCCAGGAGTGAGAGCAAGGGATCCATTTGGAATCGGATTTGGTCCATTTTTCATGAAGACAAACTCCCCTCTCAAGCAGGGCCGAGTAAAGTGGGGGATTCGCCAGTGCCAAAAAAATAAAGTCCCCTCTGCCCTCCTCTGTCATTTATTCAATTCAATAATAAAAATGTCCTAATGCTCTCCAGCACAAGGCTCAGGGAAGGAAGGAATCTGGAGAGGATTTCATGTTCCACTTGACCAGAACCAAGATTTTTCATTTTCCAGAATTCCCGATTCGGGCATTAATAAGGTTAAGTCTAAAGACCTCGGGTCGACTCGCACCAAATAAAATCCTAAAGGATTGAGACACAAAATCTAAAACGAACAGGCTGGCAGAATCTCTGAAATACGCCTCTAGAAAACTACTCAATTTAGAACAGGAATTCATCCTTCATGGCTCACCATTTATACTTTCTCCTTATCAAAATTCACATGCATCACCACGAATTCCAGCATTCAACACTCATAAATCTAAAAATCAAATTCTAAAAAATGTTCTTACCATTTGGTGTTCTTGGGCAATTCGCTCCTTTCTCTTCTGCAGTTCCTCGTATTTCAGCTGGAAACATAATACACAGTTGGCAGTTTGTAAATTCAGTTTTTCAACAGTTTTTCCAGAAATGTTAAAAAATTGGACTTGTTTTCTTACCCTGTTGATTGTCTGGATGATTCTTTCGTTGGACGGGAGTGAAGACAAGGTGGTCATTGGGTCCGGGATTTCCTGCCGAAAGTAAAAACACATTAATCACTCGTGAAGAAAGTTTCTGAATTCTCGGATCTCTGGATTAGAAATACTTCCTAACACTAAGAGTGGTAACAAATGGACTAATTACTTCTTGTGCCGTTTGATTTAATGAGAGGGGACCCGGCTTAATTCCTCTTAATTCAGAAACACGGCTACGATCTGGAGGAGTTCAAATCAAAAGTGGCTTTTTGCTTGGAATAATTCTAGAGCTGCTTTTAGTTTCTATCTTTTAATTACAGCCACAGCGATATGGCTGAATCAAAAGGGCGAAGGTTAAAGCCTCATCAACACTTTCTAAAAAGAAAGGGTGGATTCCACAAGCCTCGAGTGAGTCACTCACAATGGGACGATAAACAAAACAAATCATAAAGCAAACCCTTCTCTCTTAATTGAAAGGATTAATCACACTATGAACCATACATTCTACAGGCAAACTGTAGCCAACTTCTGACCTTTGACCGAAATATGACCTTACTTTGTTCTCATTGGCAGTGAAGATTTGCTCCGAGCTCTGCGTGTCCCACTGCCCTCTCATCTGATTGGCCGGTGGCAGCCTTGGCTTCGTCAATACAGCCGGACTCCTCCTCCTCTTCCTTTGCCCTTCTGAGCTTCCGTTTCCATTTAGCCGAAGTGTTCTGAATAACCTGGCCAAGCCCAGTCTCCTACTTAATTTGGAAAGGTTGTCTAAAGTTCGACATCCATTTGATGAAGCCTGGGATGAGGGTGATGATGGGGAAGATAAAAGTTTTGGTCCATTTCCGCCCTTCCTCGTAACGCCTACAGAACCAAATGGCAGGGCATTAGGACTCCAGGCAGAGACACATAAAGAAAGTAATTTGAGTAATTCCACGTATTCGTTGGTAGAAGTGGTGAAAGCAATTCAGTAGAAAGCGACGCTTCAGAAGTGCCGATGGTTCCAATTACAACCAACCCACACGACACGAACTCAAGAAACGGAGATTCAGGCAGTACAATTCGATGACTACTTGGAAATCTAAGGCTGAGCAAACAAGTGGCGTGTCGACTTTATGAAAAATTTAAAAGAAAAGGAGCGAGTCAATGGGGAAAGTGGCCATAAAACGATAACTGTGAATTGCAAAAACATGTTGATGGCTCCCCAGGGCTCCATCCATGCGGAACAATGCGAATTCAGATGAATTGTGACCACCTCAGTGCAAACTTTGCTCAATGGAAGGGCCTCCGTTGCACTGAGTGAGAAGCAGATTTTCCACAACATCAAATTCGGATTCATGTGACCAGACGCTTGGTTCCCACAAGGGCCTCGTTTACTCAAAGTCCAATTCACTACCAGCAAATATTTAAAAAAAAAAAAAACGTTTCCAACTTTGCATTTAAAAGGAAAAAATTTTGGCAAAGGGATCTAAGTTTCACGGTGTGGTGCTTATGACGCCATTCTTCAAAGGGATGAAACCTCCATCAGGTCAAAGGTTATGTGTGAAAGTTTTACCAAATTGCTGTTGAAGTATTGATGTAAGGAGGTTTTAAATTAAGGCCAGCGCCCTTTAACACAGTGAAATGAGTAGGAAATTCAGCTTCCATGAATCTCCATTTGTGTATGTTGGAAAGGGAGAGAAAGTAATTTGGCTGTGAGTTAATTTCCCTGCTGTTAAGTCTGAGTCCTTTAATGTTCTGGGTAGGATAATAAAGCATTATTCCATGGAGACTAATCTCCAGTTAAACCCTTGGAAAGATTATATAGAAAATCTTATCTGAGGCAGCAGTGGAAAAATGAAAGTTTCCTTGTGAAAGCGCCTTGTTTTCCGCCTGTTGACGACCGGAAGGAAAGCCTGAGTAAAGTATGCTCTTGGAATAAGAGGCTGGTGGTGGTGATGGAGAAAACTACAGGATTTGAATAATAATCATGGCTTTGTATTTCCACACTGGAGGAGAAAGCACAAAGGGAAAGGGATTAGGACCAACACTTTGGAACTTAAGAATACGAATCTCAGCCTTCTTATGAAAATGAAACAAAATCAGGATAAATCCTCTAAAACTTATAATTAAGAGAATCCAAATGGAAACTTTACAGCTTTAGGAAATTCAATGTAAAAAGAAACCTCGACTTTCTCCACTTTCTCCAGAGCATTTAAACAGTTTTAGTCACTCTACACCAACGCTATTGTTGTTTCGTATGGATTTTAAGGGTGTGTGCCCATTGGTTTTGTGCCTTCAACCAATTCAGAGCTCCTGACTGGTTAACTGCTCGTGTCGAATGAAAGGAATAATTAGAAGTTAACACGTAAGTCAATTAGTTGAGGGTGCGGTCAGATTTAGGCCTTTCGTACCCGATTGTGAGTGAAAGCAGAGAAAGTTTTGTACTGCCTGTCCGCTTTTAATTCCTGATTGACTCCCTTTGTTTTTGTGTTTTCTCTTCTTAATTTCCGCTAATCCCGGCCCTCTCTTCATTTTATTTCCCAATCTCATTAATCTCCGAGTTCTGCGAGGCTCTTTGTTTCTCCGTAAGTTTGTTGGGTAAGTCGTAAATTGGAACTTGATCCACCAGGGATTTATTTGGCTGATAATAAAACATCAACAGCAGACACACCACCACCAGGGCACAAATGAGAAAATTCCAATTAACACAAAACACTACCTTGAGTCTCCACGTTGACGTACGTTGGGGAAGCAGTGGGCGAGCGGTTATTGTACAGGCTAGCACTCCGATGGAGCGATCGGTTATACGCAGAAGCAGAGCCGCCACGGACTGTGGCGTAATGCAATAACGTCCCTTTCAACGGCGACTCACTCACGCACGAAGTCTTGGGCGATTTCCCTTTTGATCTAAACGGGGAGCACCTGGAAAAGAACAAAAGAAAGTTGACTACAAATCCATGCAAATATGTAGAGGAGGGGGACAGGAAATTACGTAGTCCTCTTTGTCTTGTTAACAAGGCTCTAGTCAGCACAATCCTAGCAGAATCTGTGCTCTAAATTCACCACTTCCTCAGCATCTTGGTCCCTCGAGAAAGTACAAGCGCCATTCCTCTGATCGTTTTTTCCTCTAATGGAAAATCATGAAGAAAACAAGGGAACTAATCCATCCAATTTATTCTTTAGGTTTGGGATATTTTTCATTTCCCAAAGGATCGAGGAAGACAAGTGAGGAAGAAGGATTGGCCCTAGTTGTAATTTTTCCGACCAATGAGAAACGTATCAATACAGTGTTCATTCTCCCAGCAAGTTCTCTGGGAATAGACCAAGGTTCTAATGATTTCAAGACGACGACTGCAAACGGAGATAACGGCAAGGTGAAGATGATTCCAAACACTTCAGCAAGGGAGAGGAAAGTGTCGTAAAGGATAGAATGTTTATATGGGGAAATTCAGCTTTCAGCTCCGACTACTACACCTCTGTTTTTACTTGTAATTTCTTTAATATGGGCCTAAAATAATTTAAAATTGGCCTCTCTCTCTACCCTTTAAGGTCCAAAGAAGGATGCAGATGTGGTGGAAGTTTGTAAGAATGAGGAGGCTAGGGAGCTTACGACAGGAGGTATTTTCCTTTCGTTGGTTAGAGAAAGGAGACGGAGAAAGTGGAGTGGAATTCTTGAAATAATGCAATAAGAAGGGGCTCTTTAAAGGCTCCCTGGAAATGCCTCAGATTATGGCTCGTTTCTTTTCTCCACTTTCTCCAAGCAGAGCACTTCCGCTAAATGCAGGGAGACAAAAGAGGTCAACTTAATTCTGCCATTTCACTCCCCATCGTCTTCATTAAAAGGCACGAGGAAGGCGCAAATCAATCACTTAATCACACACTTCCACAATAAGAACCAAAGTCCCACTATGTGGCCGAAAATCTTTATAGTTCTAATAGCATGAAACATGATTTCAGAATTTTAGAAAATGGGGTTGACCTCTGACATTTGTAACTTTATTTCTCCATTTTCTGTAAAACTGGGAAAGGGGAATTGTCCTCAATGCGAGGAAAAAGGTCCGGGGATTTACTCAACTGGACAAAAAAGGATTTAACAAAATGAACTCCAAAATGGCGTCATTTCTTCAATGAAAGAAGTCGCGACAATTTCTAAGATTCAACGACGCTTGAAAGATTAGGAATTTTCAATGTGGTAAATCTTAGCAGGAAAAAGTTATGAGGTTCTCAACTGATAAAGCTTCTTGGTGGAAGTTAATAAATTGTGTTTTGATTGACAATTTGGAGATTGTTTTTTACCTTTTCTGAGGGGATGAAATATTCTGGATCCTCTGGAGGGGTGGTGCGTAGTCGTAAATGTCATCTCGATCCATGAGGCAGCTTGATGGCTGTGGGAGAAAGCAAAGAATTTTCTTTTTTAAATTCTGAAACAGTGCTTTTGAACAGGGTGAGGATTAGCGGAGGCTGGAAGGCGTTGCTTCAGAAGCGGCTGAGACAGCGACAGATGTCTCCTTGCATTGGAAATCAATAGGGAAATTGGGCTGTGTACAAAGAAGCAAGTCTCCACATGTGGAGTGTCGAGGGAACCCTAATCTCTAAGACCCACCGCTCACTTCCGTCCCACGTCCCCACGGTGAGAACTTACGACCAAATAATAGCAAGCTGAAAGACTCAATTCTGCATAAAGGGAAAGTAGAACTAAATGAAACTTACAGAGTAGATCCCCGGAGTATAAACCTGCCTTCCCCTGGCAGGACTTGAGTACTGCGACAACCCATTGCTTGCGCCATTGTTGGTTCCATTGTTGGATATGATCACATGTTCAAGGTACTGATGACTCGGGGTTCTGTAGCTGTTCCCTTTGCAAATCTCCTCGTACGTATTGCACTCTTCGTAGTCAAAGTCACGACAGTTGAGATTGGAAGCCATGCTCCCGGCGTGGATTGACTTTTTCGGAGTGGCTGAGTTACTCTGTGCTTTTGCCTGTTGTTGATACTGGTGGGTTTCAATCAGTCCTGAGACCGTGGGAAGTGGAGCGTTGCTCTGGGCTTGTCTCCGACGTGACAAGGTGCTTGACTTGGGACTAGCGGTACTGATTGACTTGAAATGTTGTCCACCTGTTTGAAGTTGGAGGACATCAAGGGCGTAGTTTCCCCCGGAGGGAGCAGGGACAGGGCCCCGGTACCAACTACCCCCGTGTGTTTTTGGCTTCGGTTGGTCCGGGTGGGATTCTTCCGGGGTGGACGAACTGCTGGGCGTGTTGCTGGCCAGAGTCCTTTGATCGTAGAGTTTTCTGGATGAAATCAAGTCAGGCTCAATGCCTGAGCTGGAGTCCAGATCTTCTGAGTCAGGCCTTCGACTCGGAGGGTGTTGGGATCCATACAAATGAGGATGGAGCTCTTGTGTCAATTCATTGAGGACTCCGGATGACGACGTCGGCGGCGGCGGCTGGAAGGACACAAAAGTATTCAGACAAGCACCACCGTCGGGAAGTGAAAGTTTGGAAAAGAAAGGAGAGCCACGCACTCCGAAAGATTCATCATGGTCCCCCTGCCACGGGAGACAGGCTCTAGATTTACTTTGTCAGTTTACACGAACTCAAATTCCATCAACATCATTCATGCAAATCAGGATCCGGCGAGATCCAATACTCTGGTTCAGTCCAACCACATATTCTAGACCTAGGAACAAATCAAACCTAAACTCCCTTGACAGCAAAGGGTCACGTCAAGGCGCTCTCAATCCCACCTTGTTTTGCCCATGCCAATTTCAAATGCGAATTGAGACGCTGTAGAAATGCCAAGGTCAAGCTTCAACCGTTGCTGATCGACTGAGCTTCTGATGTATAGCCCCCTATAAGCCTCTGCCTGACTCTTGTCAGTGTAATTTTCGTTTTTGAAAATGAACTTTCTCCCCAAATCAAGAGAGATTTCTTTCAGTCCGAAAAGCACTTTGGACTTGAAGCCCCTTCCAAACCCTTTTCCTTTCCTTTAAATCAATCCTAGAAACGTCAAGCTTCATCATCATCTGCACACAATCCAGCCTAAAGAATTCCACACAGTCCTAAAATGTTTGCCTTTCGTCTGTTTGCCAATTCCCTGACTTTCCCCTTCCTCTCCCTTGGCCAATTGGGCAGTGCTTAAATCAAGCTCAGTGCCAGCCGTGAATGGGAATACTTTCACCTACATCCGTTGGAACTTGGCAACTTTTCCAGTGTGCAAAGGGACCACAGAAACCACTCAGAAGCCCACCCTCTCCCAATCCACATTTCAAAGTGACATAATGGACTGAGGCCCCATGAATGTCTGACATTGAAATCCAGGCAGGTCCTTTTGTGCTGAGGCCAACAATCCCATCAACAAAGAAGACGCCAGAGAAGACCTTCTTCTGGTGACTTTCACAGGGAAAGTGAATGAGGAGCAGAACCACAGCAGACAGCGGTTTACGCCTGACGTTTCTGGCCGTTTTGGATCTTATTGACTTCAACCCTCCCGCCCTCCCTGACAGTTCAGACATTTCGGATTTTCCTTCCTCTTGATTACACACGGAGATCCCTCTTCCAACAAGTCCACACGGAGCAGCCTACAAATCCAACCACAACCGCTTCCATTGATCTTTACAAAAGAAACCAAAAATTTATTACAACCACACTCCAGAAATCCAAAAATAGGAATTTTAGCAAAGAAAATGGGGAAAATCCATCACTCAGAAACTGACAAAGTAAAAAGCCAGTTGAAAAATTTACACTCACAATGTTAGTAAATACAGAGGTCATTCACCCCATAGCACCAAAGGTCATTGACCTTTCTTGCAACATAAATATTAGTTTTTTCCCCTCTTCCCTAGGCTGCTGCACCGTTGTCCAAGTGGTGTTGGACGTTGCAGTTAGCAGCGAATCCACGGGTTCGATTCCCACAGGTGCCACTCACTTTTCCGTTTACTAGCCACTGTCCTCAAAAAAATAAAATAAAAAATTAAGTAAAAAATTATCAAATTAATAACCCTGCCTTGATGGCCAATAAAAAATTCAAAAAATGGACAGTGAGCCTTTAAGCAGTTTCGACGGGTGCATCTGATAGCTCAATGGTTGAGCCCTGCCTGCTTTAAAAATTCGGTGTAGTAGCCACAAAAATTTTTTTCCATTTAGAAAACTCGGAAAATTGGTTCAAAATGAACAGCTTAATAATGGTAGCAGATGGATGAAAATGCAACAATGGCACAAGCTGTTGCAGGATCCGAATCGCTTAGGCGAAAAGCCTCCATTGTCTGAACCCTGACTGTGGGAAAAATGCCGAAGAATGAAGGCACCAGGTCCAATTGAAGAAAGGTTAAACGTCTCACTTTGAGAATCACGCAACAATGGAATGTAACAATGGGGGAGTAAGTGAGGCATTGCTAAACGTTGCAATGCTTTCGAATGGAGCAATTACTCTTGAATTTGTCTAGTAAATTGGAGGTTCAAGTGACATTTGAAAGGGAATGGCTGAGAATGGAAAATCATAAATCAAACATCCTAAAGATCGATTCCTTGCAAAATATGAAGCCAAAGGGAAGCAAGGATTCAATTTTAACCACAACAGCAGCAACTTTTGCCTAGTGGAAGACACATTGGCCTACAGAAGAAAGCACCACCGCATGTAACGCTAAACTTTATGTAAAATTTTTATTCCCAGAGAGAAAAGTTATGCTCCCATTCCGAAAGTTTTAGTTTTGTTCTCCATTTTCATCTGGTTAAAGGATCACTTTTTATTTTGTTTTGAAATGCCAATTTATGCCAATTACATCCATATGGAATGAATCGGATTGGAAGGAGAAAGTTTCCTTTACTTTGGGCCATTTCTTTAATTCGGGTAAGCCACGTCCCAAATCCATTTCATTGGATCGGCCATCCATTGTTTTCTCTTTATTCTCCCACCAGTCGGGAATGAAATTCACATTAAAGTAGTATTCCTTTCTCCGAGATAACTTCAGCCAAACTCACAAGTTTCAGTCCATTCCCTTCTGCTCGTGTGGAAATGATGAGGCCTCTCCAGACTGAAGGGAATCCTGGACTATTCTGGAACAGCAGCTGAGCCATGTATCGCTCCTTCTGCCGTACATGTCCAATTCCCTTCAATTCCGATCTTCGCAGTAACTGCTTAATGGATAAACTTACAGAAAGTTAAAGACGGGAGGAGAGGAAAAGGAAAAAAGAAAAAGTCAAGTCGTAAACTAAATTGAAAATTAAATTAAGGCTGAAAGAAAGAGAGAGAGGAACAAGTCCAGCAGCACAGGCTGACTCTGAACCGTGCTGCGAAGGAAAATCGAAACAAAAATCCAATACACTGGAGCAGGGCAGAAGAGGCGTGGAAATGCTACGAATTTCGTAGACCTTGGAACTGTGTTTAAGAATTTTTTTTTTGCGTCAGTTTAAATATATTTTTGCTAACTGTCGTTCAAGTTCTGGAGCTTTGGATGTAAATTCCAATTTGTGAAATTAGGAAATGAAGTTCCCGAACCGCAGGAGCGTCATTAACTTTTCTAATTATAGTCCCGTCCCATTTTGTTTTTCCAACTGTCCCATTTGTCCCATTTAGAAAGCCACGAGCGAAGGAGGTTGCGAAATATTTTTAAAGATAAGAATCCCAGTGGAAGACACAATTACGAGCCTCGCTGCTGCTGGTGTTTCGCTCCCAGCGACAGTTCCCTCGTCTGTCCGTCATTCCGAAGAACAACAAGAGCCGCTGAAGCAAATGGAAATGGCGACTGGAGACTCTGGAATTCTCCAGTTCATTTGCCTTGAGTGTCCCAACGAAAGGAAGATAGTCAGCAGATCAACGAAGGAAAGGAAGTCTCCTTAAAAACCAAAAGGACCAGAAAAAATTGGTATTCATCAGAAAAAGAGAGGATGGATGGAAGAAATCGATGAGGGTCTCATCATCCTCATCGTTCCTGACAATACGATTTTGACTTTAAAAAATCAAGACTCTAGAAGATGAACTCTCGGGATTTCGCCAAGTCATGTCACTCCAGTACATTCTTAAGAAGGGCCTGGGAAGGAACCAAGGACACTCTGGGAATTCTTTTGTTCTCCTGGAAGAGTCTTCTGTTGACAAACCACTTTGAGCCCACTGGAGAAAGCACCAGAGGAGCTCAAGGGCTAAATCCAGAAAATGAAGGAGTGAGGACACGACAGCCAATCAAGAGCTACCTGGTTATCTGACAAGAACAATAGGCTCTTGAGCACTCCTTGACAAAGACTAAACTCTCCCTCCACACAATAAGAAGTTAAGGAAAGTTGTCGCTTAATTATTCAAACACAATCGCTCTTCCGAGCTAAGGCTTAATGTCCTCACCCTCTTGGCTCTGATTGGATGATGAACTTTCCCTGATCTTCCGTGAACTCCTCCACTCCCGTCGTCAGCCGAGTACTGCTGCTTCAGCAGATTGTTCAAACCCTGTCGATTCCTCAAAGGGGTGGTGGCCTTATGACCCTGCTGTCCAACGCTTCTGAATGGCCCACAGTCACAATCTTCAATATCCTGGTAATCACCGGAGTCTTCGTCTTGACGGTTATATCTCTGATGGTTAACGGCGTAGCTCATCCCATTCTCCAACTGTTGAAGTTCCAAGTAGTTCCCATTATTGGTCGTTCTCTGACTCCTCGACTGGAAGCAAGGTGCTAGTCGCAAGTGTCGAATCGCTTGAAGGAGCTCAATCTTCTCGTGAATGTCTGTCACACCGATGATTTCTAAATCAGCTTCACCGATCTCAGCACAAATGGCCAACGAGGAGAAGCCGGAGTGGATCAGAGGCTCGAAGTAATGGGAGAGGTCGAAGGAATGGAGCCATTCCAGAAGCTCCTTTTGTTGCAGTAATTGACGACTCATCATTTTCCCGATGATTAATCAACAGGCGAAGATTTCAATTCTAAACAAATCTTACCACACCCCATAGACGCTCCGAAGCTAAGCGAAAAGTCTTCAAAGTTTCATCACTTATGTCGGTCTTCTGGAGGACAAGTCAAAGGGATTCCCATAAACAAATGCAGTTCTTCTCCATATATTTTCCCAAGGCGTCACTTTCCCAGGGTTGGTTGAACACACATGTCAACAGGAGGTCACATTAGGAACTTGAGAATGAGTTTCGTGATATGGAAAGCTAATTCCGGCCTGTATTCAGCCGAGTCTCCTTTTGTCCTTTCCCTAACGGAGAAAGTTGGGATTGGCAGCAGCTGGGATGACACGGTGGCCACAAACTTTCCCAATTGTTTTGACTTTAAGGCCGCTGAGACGCAGCTGCTGGAGAAAGTCCTTCTTCCTCGGTGTCTTTGCTTGGACTGAAGCCTCGGCTTACAAGGGCCTTCCCAGGGTAGCTCCTGGGTTGTTTCACCATCTGCGTGTATGTTAGCCTTTCACAAAAGTCGGATTGTTACAGAGGGACAAATGGAATACCTTTTTCGGGTGATAATTTCCTCACTTGGCTTAACCCGGGAGCAGGGTGACATTGGGAGCAGAGTCATTTTGTCACCGCTCTGTCCTCGCCCTCCACCGCCCAACCTGAAATGAATCAAATGGATTTAAGCCAGGCTGCAGAGCAGAGCGAGAGGCCCATAAATCAGCGAGTAATGCATAAAGTGGACAGGGAAGCAATCCATGTCCAATTCGCCAAATTAAGAGTTACAACTCGGCTCTAGAGTCTCAAATGGACGTCGCTATAATGGACACTATGGACAAGAAAAAGCTCAACTCCACTACTTCAATCTCTATCAAAAACAAAAATCCATTATAAACGGACTGCCATAACAGAAATGGCTTCAGATTCCACAGGATCGATCTACGTGACGCCATTTTGTGGTCAGAATTTCACTGACCTGAATTATATATTGGAAATTGCAATTTGTAAAGTTTTTGCCGTTGGCACTTCGTGCAAGAACACGAGGAGAGATCCCAATTGTTGTGAAGTGCATACAGAATTATTCCGATGATCTAAAAGGATTACAGAAGGAGCTTTGGGGCTTTAAACTTTAACCCCAAGGACACAGGGAGCGTTTCGAAGGACAATAAATTAATCATCCGAATCCTTATATGCTGTTGGTCATAAGGATTAAAAGGAAATGCACCTCAGGCCACCCAAATAAAATAAGAACCAAACACCAGCAGCAACTTCACAAAACTTTGATCCTCTGAAGGTCAGAGTTCACAGAATAACTAAATCCACTGGCTTTTGCCAAATTCTCAGTTTTCCGATATTTAAACACCAGCACAAAATTTGATGGGTTCTAAACCTCAAAAAGTTTTTTTTGGATTGATTTTTTTTCTGTATAGCTTGAGCGTCGGAAGATTTTTCTCAGATTTTTTGGCTCCTGTACTGTAGAGTGAGGTTGTTGAGATGAGGAATCTAAAGTTCCATTTGTTGTTGTAAGTGGCTGAATTTGCATGTTGAACAGAGTCCGTTAGCCAAGTAGGGACTGGTGCTTGGAAACATGGATTGATTGTTGTATTGTTTGTGTGGAATCTGGTTGGCTAACAAGGTGGAATAATGTAAATAAAGGAATTAGAATCCCAACGAGTGACCAGCAGTGTCCAACGGGAGACTAAACTTCCCTGGCCCCTGGGAAACACGTTTTCCTTATGCCTTAAGAACATGATCAATGGCCCTCCTTGGAGGAAACAACAATGAGCCGAAGACGCAGCTTTACGCAATGAACAACAATGGAGAGGAAGTGGGCGGAATGGAGCTCCGCTGGATCGTCTACCTGTCGCCAACCACCTACCAATTAACAAAGGATCCCGTGTCAGCCGACACTGATCACCAAGCGAGATTAGGATCAAAGAAAAACCATAAGGGAAACAAGGGCGGTGGGATCACACGTAGAATTCCCACGTGCAGAAGCACATTCCAGAGCCTTGCGAAGCTTGCACTTCCTCTCTTCATCCCAAGGTCATTCGGCAGTTGCTCCCAAGGAAAAAAGTTCCTCAAAGGACTGTAAACAGAGGGATTCCTCGTCGTCACGATCCTGTGCATGAAGCGAAAAAAGTGTAGGTGTAATCTGTGGCTTTTGATTTCTATCTGCTGGGCGATGAGGAGCTTCGCTTAAACTTTTTCTGTTGCAGGATAAAGGAGACAAAAAATCCTGTAATCCCATCAACGGATGAAGCACGGTGGATGAAGCAGCCGGAAGCCATAAAAAAGCAATGCTACTTTTTTGGTGTAGTCATTCTAACTGATTTCTTGACGAAGTCGTAGGAAAGCTAGTAGACCGAAGGGATTTATATGATGAGAAGAGAAAGCCAAAGGTGTGCTGCAGAGGAAGTGGTGAATTCGAGCAGGAGCGCAGCGCTGCTGGACAGCGGTGATGTTTTAGTTCTTATGATAACCGGTTCCTTGGTTAATGATGCCTGTAAAGTAAATACAAGGGAGCTGTTCATTATCAAAGTTCTATTCAAGAGCCCTGCGACTTTTGTTCAACTTTTTATTACTTTTCCATTCATGAAGATGAAGTTTTAACCCGGGGCGGCACGGAATCATTCAGCTTCGAAACGCTGAAACAAAAAACTCATAAAATTTATGACTTGAATTTATTCATAAAATGCGAGAGTGAAAAAAGAAATTAATTCCGAGCCTTTTTAGGATGGGAGAGCAAGAAATATCCAGGATTTGGAACCGAAATCGACCTTTCACCGGTGATTCAGGACTGGAGGGATAGAGGACATTTTTCAATGAAAATGAAAAAAGGAAGATTAAGAAAGTATTGAAAAGATCAAAAGGAACTTTTTGAATATCAAAGGATTTACAGAGTTGGAGTTCAGTGATTTCTATCAACTAAAAAGGGATTTCGCCATGATTAAAATACTAATTAACAATCGAGTGTCAAAAAGATTTACTAATCCTCTGAGCATCACTTGCAGTGGCTCAAAGCATCAAGTTTTTGTATTACGTTTGTAGGTTTAAGGTAATAAAATTCAGTTTTTTCGAGGTTTGCCAATGTTCGGGGTTTGCCAATCTTCGGTGTTTGGGTTCGAGGTTTGAGTTAGATTAGAGTTAAGCTTGTGAGGATGAGGTCAAGAAATATGAGCGTTTTTGTAAGCCATGCCACTTGGTTTATTTGGGAGATATCCGTTTCCAATGTTTGATTTTTACTGCCCGTGACACCTCATAAATTGTAAGGTGTGAATACTGTAGGCTAAATGGGTTTAATTAATTACAGATGCGCTGGTCAATTAGCCAATGAGAGATTGGCATGGCCAATTAGCATCTAATACTGACCACCCCGGCCACTGGGCTCTCCACTTGGCCAATGTTTATGAAGTTTCGTCAGACTGCGTCCACACACGCCTGTAAATTAACTGCTCCTCTTAACGATTCATGTAATCACAAATTTCGCTTTTTCCATTTGCACCGTAACGAAAAACCAGAAATCGAATGCACAGTTTTCACTTTGAAGGATGGCTACAAAAGCAAGGCGACGGAGGGGGGTGAGAACCATTTCAAATTCAAGGCTCCATTGATTAACTATATCAAGGGACGAGATTTAGACACAAGGTCAAGGTCAGCCTCCAGCCTTCCAGGAGTATAACTCATAAACCTCGGAAAATGGTATCATTCGAATATTTATTTTGCATTTACAAAGCTATTCCAACCTGGATTCATGGTGCTTCCGGAGATTTGAAAGTGCTAAGACTAAAATTTTAATGAAAAGTTAGCTGTTTGAATTAGCTTGAAAATTGGTTGAAGAATAGATTTGGAAATTGGATTCGTGTACAATTTTCTCTTAATCGCAAGCCAATTTTTTGTTACCAAAACTTTCGATTTCGCCCATTGGCAAGTTTCCTTTTAATGACATCATGGTAAAGGTCAATAGTTTTTATTTACGATTAATTGCAAGGTACAAATTGCAATTTCTAGGCTGATGAACTTAATCCATGCTAAACGATTAAATGTTGCATTTTCTGTGTGAATTCCAGGTTCAATCCCGTGCGGTGACCTTCCTGACAATTGTATTGACTGCCACATATTTCAAACTGACTTTGGCAGAACCCCCTGCTCCAAACTACATGTTTAGCAACTATGACTCTGCAATGTACCCTGAGCATGGCAACAATCATAACCAGTAAGAAGATTAATTAAGGCAAGTTCCTAAGGTCAGAGTAATGACCTGTAATTCTGTACCGCAGCCACCATTACCCGAATGAGGAAATCACAGTAGACGCCGAGCACATGGTTCCACCTACTGGAGATGATTATGGCTACACTGACCTCAGCCCGAAGAACCCCTTCAAGGGAGCTGCACCGACAATGACGCATTCATACAGCCCACCAAGTGCTCATTTTGGAACTGCAGATCCATCCAATTATGGCCACAATGAACAACACTTTGACAGCCCTGAACCAACACAACCTCCGCGACGGCCATATCGGGGACAAGCTGGACAACGCTCGCCCTTTTCACAGGTGCTGCAAGCTCCGTTTCGAGCATTGAAGGAGAGACTGCGGTTGGGCCCACCACCAGCTTCTAATTCGTACCATCCCCATGATGGTCACTACCAAGGCCAAGGCCACGGCTACGGGTATACAAACAACATGATTGAGGTGCAGCCTACGCCTGAACAGAGTCCACCATTCATCCCTTACAGCACTCTACCTAATAAGCCCGCACCGCCTTCTGCCAATTCCATCTACAGCTACTACCCAATGAAGACGGTTGTTCGACCTTCCAGTTCTCCATTCCCACCCACTTCAACGTCCACTCATGAACCAATCACGCAAGCTTATCAGCAACAAGCAGTGAGGACACAACCACCGAGCAGGGGTCACCACCAATCCAAAGGACAATCATTTACCTTCCTTTTCAAGAAACCAAGTCCACATGGAATGAACAGTTACCATCCACAGCCCCATCTTACAAAGATCACGCTCAACTACAAAGGTATTGTCCTGCATCTCAAAGGTCAATGACCGTGCTAACCACCTTTTGTTTTAATAGGGTACATGCCACCACCACCTGCACCAGCGGAAAATAAGCGTCCTTATGGATACAGCCAAATATCCTATGACGGAACTGGACTGGTCAGTGCAGAGTACGCACGTCGGCGCATCAAGGAAGAGGCCAGGGCCTATCCACCTGCTGAAACGAGCTATGGTGGTGAGAAAGGCGCAAGGTCAATGAAGCAAAAATAGCACAATGAAAATTTTATGCACTTTTCAGGTGGGTATGATCTAGGAACCAGCCATTACTGAGATAAGAGCACCGCATGCACCCTACCCACATTTGAAATTACAACTAAGGTTGTGCAATTTCTAAAATAAGTTCCTCTACATGTTGCTAAATGTCTATGGTCAATAAAGAAGCTTCAGACTCGCCACGTTAATCTTCGTCGTCAGTCTCCATTTGACTCCATTCCATCAAGCTCAAAGCAATTTATTAACCATTTGATTTTCCAATAGTTTTGGAATAATTTTGAAGACTTAATACAGACTACAGCCCGTATAACTTTGGTAATGTAAAGATTGTGTCTTGTTC
>VNWY01000758.1:0-29906 GCA_009869845.1 Pseudachorutes palmiensis | reverse complement strand
ACCTTTAATTAGAAATTCTAGTCCATTCCCTAGCAAAATACGAAGAAGAATGGTGCGTAAATGTCTACGTTTCACTTTTAATTAGAATGTTAGACCATGTTTCTTCTATGAATTATGTCAAGTATGTTGCAAATAAGGTCAATTAGACACAATATTATTCAGATCCACGAGATGCGATACGAGATGCCAAGGGCTGAGATTCTTATATAAATCTTAGACACTGCGGTGTTGGATTAAAGCACTTAAAAACGATTCTTTTAAAACGTCTTTTAAGACTTTTACAAATATGAAGTCCATTGTTGTCTTGTGCTTCTGCGCTGTGCTCTCCAGCAATTATTGGATGGTGGAATCAAATACGTGCACGAAGGCACCTCCTGCAGCGGTAGCAGCGATGGCTACTGGTTCCAAGTGTAAGTCATTAACCCTTAGTTCTAGGTCAAAGGGTCAAATCATAATATGGTTTTCTGGGATTCAGGGATTCCATTTCCGGACTGTGTTGGATATATAAATCTTCCGGGGCAGCGGTGCCACTGCAATTGTAAGTTAAATTGCATTTCCAGACAAAACTTTTATTATAAAACTTAATTTTTGGGAATTATGTAGCAAAATGCGGATACATCTGTGACCCGTGTCCAGCAAGTACATCTTGTACAACAGCAGGCTATCCTTGGGTCGCAGCTGATGCTTGCTTCAAGTGTCCAAACTATTGATTGAAAAGTGAAAATCATTCCTATTCATTTTAATTTGTATAGTCTTTAGTTTATAAAACAAATGCTAGACTATCCTCAGCGCATGCATATATTCTTGCTCAGTTCTTGATATGAGAACTTCCGCGTGAAACGATTTTTCAATTAAAAGATTTTTCGACTTTGTCAGGAATATCCTACTGCTAAATACTCTTAGTTTGCTTTTCACAGGAAAACGAATTCAGAAAACGACATTACGAGCATAGCAATTGTTAGCTTTGATTTTACAGTTTCCACTGAATGAAACTTCACCAAAATGAAAACTTCCTTTCATAAGCAAGAACGCTTGAGCTTATTCAGAATTCTATTTTAGAAAAATAGAAAGACAAAAAGAAGAAGGATGAAAGAAAGGATCCCAAAATTAATCTCCCCTTCTTCCATTCATTTGTTTCAAGAAAGTCACACATCTGCTGGTTTCCGTCCCTTTCATTCGACCATTTCTCCTTGAACCCTGCAACTGAAACCATTTTGCCGAAAAATATATTTTACAGTGACATTTGAAATTGGAAAAGAAGTAAAGGAATAGTCGGAAGTAAGAAAACTCACATTTCAGTGAATTCAATCACTTGTTTGTACGTTGTTCCTGGACTTGTGTAAGTTTGATATAATTTAGAGTCAGCATATTTCACACTGAAGGAATTATGTTGCTAATGTCGCTAATTTGTTGATAACTAAATAAGAACTTTTCATGTTCATTTGGCAGTTGGATAAGAAATGGGAAAGGCGTTGGAACAGCCCGTGGAATGCTCCAGTTGTGACAAAATCTTCACGACAAATTGGCAACTGAAGCTCCATCGATTCATTGCCCATTCTGATGCCAAACCGTTCAAATGTCGCCACTGTGAGAAAGCATTCAAAAGAAAAGGCGACTGCCAAGTCCACGAAAGGATTCATACGGAACGACCCTTCAAATGCTCAATGTGCGAGAAATCATTCATTCGCCAAAATGAACTTGTTGTGCACACGCGCATTCACACTCGAGAAAGCCTTTTCCCTTGCCCTCATTGTGACCGGAAGTTCCCTGAAAATCATCAGTTGAAGTACCATCTAGTTTTGCACACTGGGAAGAGTGACTTTATGTGTGGCATTTGCCAATACCCTGCACGGACACCAGAGGCATTAAGGGATCACACGCGCCTCCGTCATGCCGAGTCTTGGCCTCAATTAGCAAAGACACGGAAATTCAAGAAACGGGAGACACAGGAAAAGGATAAAGAATTCAAATGCCCAGACTGTAATAGAATGTTCACTAAAGCTGGGGCATTTAATCGCCATCAAGCAGTAGTGCACTCTGACATTCGACCTTTTAATTGCACTTACTGTGACAAAAAGTTCAAGACAAAGTGTGACTTTGACGCTCATGAGAGAATCCACACGGGGAAACCGTTCAAATGTTCGGATTGTGACAAATCCTATACGAAGAAAAGTGGCCTTGTAATCCACTTGCGAAGTCACACAAAGGAAGGACTTGTCAAGTGCCCTCACTGCCATAGGAAGTTTAAGACAAATCATAACATGGAGAGGCATCGAATCACTCACACCAAAGTGAGCAAATACATGTGCATGTTCTGCAACTACGCTGCGCAGTCGCCGATCCAATTGAACATCCACATGCGATTCAAACACATTGGAGAAAGGCCGTATAATTGCCACCACTGTGACAAAGGCTTTTGTACTCCAAAGGATCTCCGAACCCATTTGGACAGCTACGAAGGAATCAGAAAGTTCAAATGTTCGTTTTGTGACTACGCAGCCGTCCAATCTGGAACATTGGCAGCACATCTACTCACCCATACAAATGAACGCAGCTTCCGATGTCAAATGTGTTCAATTGCATTCAGGAATTTGGTCTCTTTACAAAACCATATTCAAATCCACACTCAGGAAAAGTCTTACGAATGCACAACCTGTCACAAGCAGTTTGGAACTCCTGGTAATTTAAAAATGCACAGGATGATCCACTCTGAGCGCAAATTCAAGTGCAAATTCTGTGGTAAGAAGTTTGTAACTAAGACAGCATTGGTGAAGCACGAGCGATTCCATACTGGAGAAAGGCCTTACACTTGCGCCTTCTGCAAGGAAACGTTCACAGGATCGGCCTACTTGAACTCACATGTGCGAAAGCATACGGGTGAAAAGCCATTCAGCTGCAGTATCTGCAATGCTCTGTTTACTAGTAATTTGGCGCTGAACGAACACTTGGAAGCTCACGCAGCAAGAACCTTCAAGTGCGACACTTGCGAAGCTAAATTTCGACTGAAAAAGTCATTGCAACGTCACATTCGACTAAAGCACAAGAAAACCAAGCCGGAGTCATTCTTTTGCCCTATTTGTCCAGACAAAACGATTACGAATCGACTCAACTTTGAAGCACATGTCCGAAAACACAATGGAGAGTTGCCATTCAAGTGCAGTTTTTGTGTAGAATCGTTCCCAGGACGCAGGAGTCTCAAGGCACACGTGAAGCAGGTTCACTCTGATGAAAAATCATGGAAGTGTGCTGCCTGTGGGAAGCAGTTTAGCAGTGTTTTCCAATTCCAGGAGCATGAAGCATTGGATTGTAAAAATTACATTGTTTTCAATGGTCAGAGCCATACGTTCGATAAAATCCTTTACGTCAAACTAACTCGCATTTGAAAATCTTAAGGAGTTACATATTAGGCAAGCTTAAAATGGTATAATAATGTTTTATTTTTAATATTTGAAATATTAATTTTAATCAAAATTAAATTCAGTTTCAAAAAAACAAGTTTGAAACAATAAATGCTGTAAAACCGAATGTTAACCAAATAGGGATATTCCAATGACTTCCAAAATATTATTCAAGTTGGTCACGTCATTGAAAAGGTACTGTGGTAGGCTGAAAATCGGAAGTATTGGAGGTAAATCCTGACAGACTTTGTACCCTCTAATGGTCCCACAGAATTGTCCAAATGCACAATCAGAAGCAGAACTGCAAACGCAGTAGTCTTGAAGTGCGCAATGAACAGCGTTAGGATCCTTATCCATCAGATCCGAATTCCCGAGAATGCGGTTCCCAAATTTATTTATGAAGACTCTATTCGGGTCGTATTTGTTCATTGCAGCGATGAAGGCAGCCCTATTTGGAACCGAAGTTGAAAGGACATTCTGAGTTGTATAATGAAGGCCATTCTTCCCCCAATGGGGTCGACCACCAAAGTCTTTTACCTAAAATCCAGCCAAAGTCAAATTATTTCAGTTTATGAATGCAATTGACCAACCATTGACTGGGTCATTGCTTGTTATTCTTACCATTGACTGGGTCATTGCTTGTAGTGTTTGTATTCCAAGCTTGGAAGTAGTAAATGGGTTTTGCCTCATGGGTGTAGCCCATTCTACAGTGAATGTAGGCCTACCAGTTGAAATTCCCATGAGACTTGGTGATTGTTTTGAGAATCGAATGTAGAGCCCAACTAATGCAAAAGGCGCAGGGTTAGTGGTAGTCAAATCTCTTATCATTTCCATCACTGCTGTGAATTTTGAAAGATCAAAAGCCATTGAACTCTCTTCAGGAAGGATTGACAATTGTCCATTGAACCAAGGACATTTCTCCAGTGTTCCGTCATCACATACACTGGATTGTAATTTCCATGCATAGCCAGTCGCTGGGTTGGCAATGAGCAGTCCGTCTTCTGTGTACATTGGAGGTTTTCCTACTACTGTTGTATAGAGAGAGAGCTCAGTGAATGCTGCCAATGCGTTCATTCCATCGATGCTTCGGAGTTGTTGCAACTTTTCAAAGCCAGCGCTGGTTCCAGCAATGACGGGAATGGGTTCATTTGGAATAAAGTTGGAATACGCAGTCCCTGGGGTGTTTGCATTGGTGTAGTTTCCAGTACCAACTACCACGTGATTGCTATTGGGAAACCACCACATCTGGTACATGTCGAACTCCGCTGCAATGGCGGGAACACTCGAATCGAATAAGACCGAGTCAGAGGTTAATGTATTGGTGATTGTCATCTTGAAGAGTGGAACTGTTTGGACTGTGATGTCCACAATGACCCCGAGAAGACCCAAGTGGACACGAAATGAATCAAGGTCATTCAGTGCGTCGATAATCACTAAGGTTCCGTTTCCAACAATGACAGATAACCTGACCACTTGATCTGAGATGGAGGGAGGATGCTTTAGAGACGACCCATGAGCACCAGTACCAATGGCACCGGCCATTGAAATCCCACCTATAAAAGTACACGTGCGCATTAGACTGGAAATTTTAATCGTATGCAAAGCTGAGTTGTACCAAAAGTGGGGACCATGATGAGTGACAAGTTCCGATCTTGAAGGAATTGCATTGCATCGTTTAGTTTCAATCCTGCACCAAAGGTAGCAGTCCCGTCGTTGTTTAGTTGCGTGTAATTTATGTTTTCCATTGAAATGGGAATCCCTTCGGTACAAATGTTGTCGGAAATTGAATGTCGTGAGCCAAATGCTTTTACAGTTTGCCCATTCGCAATTGCATTTTGGACAAGGGCCTGCAATTCATTTGCGTTTTGTGGTTCTTGAATTGAAGTTGCGGCTGCATTGCAGTAAATGGAATTCTGGTACGACCGGTACAAAATGGAATCACAAATACGAAAGCTAAAATGAAGAAAATCGTTTAGAAATGGAAGGTTTCATTGTGAAACTCACTTGATGCAAAGGAGCAGAGCAAGAAGGAAGTGACTTTGGGAAATGGCAAACACCGAATTGACATTTGATTTGGAATGCATTTTTCAGGTCTAAAGTTGAATCGTAGGTGAAGATTTCAAATGCATGGGCAGGAAAGCAGGGAGGAATGTTTTATAAAAGGACATCGCACGTGCACATGTTTTATATCAAACATAAAGAACTTGCGTCAGGAAAGCTGGCCATGAAGATCCACCTTGAAATTGGCAAACCAAATGAGAATGCTAATAAATGCATCTGCAGAACAGAATTAATAACTGTCAAAATTTGAAATTCTTCAGTTTTCCTTGTTATCACTTTATAGAGACGAATTTTTGTCCCCCCCCCCCCACTCCCTATGAACACTCCGACAATTTCCTCCCCAAAAGTCAAGTTGTTGCTCCAAGAATCTTTTCTGTAAATTATCCTTCTAAAAAGGAATTTATAAAAAGTATAAAACTATACTTTTCATTTTATTTTTGAATATTTAATAAAGTGTTTCAATGTCAAAAGAACTTTCCAAAATCACGTCCTTCTTCCAATATTTTTACTTCATTGTTTCATTTCTGTTCAAGGATAATGAGGTACTTCATTGTTGTAACAAATCCACAGGGTTACATTGATACAGTCTATCAAGTAGTCTAAGAAGGAATTGGTAACGGCAGAGTTGATCACAAAGAATTATGAGCAGATTTCATCCGTTTCTTATTTTAGTGTTGGTGCCGTTAAGAGTAATTTCAGAAGATGCGATTCAAAGTACAACCACTGAAAATACGATGAAAAATACAACCACTGAAAACACAGTAAAAAATCTAATCACTGAACATATAATGAAAAATACAACCACTGAAAACACAGTAAAAAAGCCAGGCACTGAAAACACAGTAAAAAATCCAATGACTGAAAATACACTGAAAAATGCAGTCACTGAAAATACGATGAAAAATCCAACCACTGAAAACACAGTGAACAATCCAGCCACTGAAGATACGATGTATCTGGCAGATTTTTCAATTATTTCAAACTATAGCGCCTGCGTGACTAACAACGACCTTGCAATTGTGTTGGATTCATCCGGTAGTATTGGTGAAAAAAACTATCCAATTGCAAAGCAATTTGTTGCAGATTTGGCTCTTAATTTCTATAGACATCCTGGTAATCGGGTGTCGCTGATATATTACTCGGCTACCCCAATGGAGCAGTTATGTCTTATGCATACTTTGACACGAAGCGAGGTCAAGGAGAGAATCCTTGCGACCCCGTACTTGGGTGGTCCAACATACACAGCAGATGCAATTGAACTGGCGACAAACACTCTTGCAGCGATAAGAAGGCATCAATTACAGTCTCCACAGCATATGATTATCCTGACTAACGGGAATAGCGTCAAGGACAACAAGCCAGACAAGGCAGCAGACATCGCGATGAGATTTGATATCAAAACCTACGCAATCGGAGTAGGCGCCAACATTTCTTACGACGAACTCCTTCAAATTGCAAATCAAGACGAATCCAGCGTCTTCAACGTCGCTGATTACCCATCACTGCCACCTCTTGAACCAGAACTGAACCACTTCCTCTGTGATGTGTCAATCATCAACGAAGTCAGAGTCCGTAACGTACCTAAATGCAAGCTAAGTTGCGACGTCCTTGTACTCCTCGACTCATCAGAAAGTATGGGAAGGTTCTTTTACAAAAAAGCTAAACGCGCAATATCCCAATTTGCAGAAACGATTCTGAGGAATGAAGGAAGCAGGTTTGCTTTCCTAATCTTTGCAAATGAAACTACGATTGAAGTTCCTCTGACGAACAAGTTCAACTTGACTGAAATTCAGAAGAAGATCCTGCAGGCGCCGTACGTGAAGGTGGGTACAAGACTTGGCATTGCGTTTGCAGCCGCTGCACGAGAACTGGTATCCCATGCAAGGCCAGGAGTACAGCAGGCACTCGTTGTGATCACCGATGGAATGAGTGTGGACAACATTACGACCCCATTGGACAACACAATCAAATTACACGTAATTCTCGTTCAACCTGACTTCAACCAACTATTCTTCAATTTAATTTATAAATGGGGTGCGAGTACGTATCAATCTCCAGTAGCGGAAAATATGGATCAGTTTGGACATTCCCCGGATGAGAATTTGAAAGAAATTTCAGACAAACTCTGTTCAGGCCTAACACCCAAGAACGGCGGTAAGCCTTATCAGTGTATGATTGAAAGGAGTATAGACGTTGTTCAAGTACTGGATTCTTCTGGCAGTGTCGGGGCTGCTGGATATGTGGCAATGAAACATGTCGCGGCCAAAATGAACATGTACTTTCGCAATACCGGAGGAGTTGCCTTCATTTACTATTCAATGGATGCGACATTGCTATTCCCCCTGAATATTTCCGACAATCTGCGAGACTACGAGGAGCAAATGATACTGAGTGCAACGTTTCTGAACAACGGTACACTTTTGAAACCTGCGATGGCATTAGCCGCAGGGGAAATATTCCATAAACAAAAAGAGGAACGGAAGTCTCACCTAATCCTTTACACCGATGGGAATAGCCAGGACAGCCCGGATGAGGCAGGGTTGCTGGCAAGTAACCTTGGCGTGGATAGTCGTTTCGTTATTGCCGTAGGTCCAACTGCGAACAAACCTGCTTTGATGGCATTGGCTGGGAGCAAAGGTCACGTATTTACATTTAAGGATGTGGCTGCTCTAATCCGTTCTTTACCTGATATTGGTGAAAAGATTTGCAAGGCATTTTAGTAATATTTTTGATGCGTGGGTGTAAAATTTAATTTCTATGTCAAACAAACGGTTAAACTATGGAGTTTCTTTGCTTTGTTGCTTTTTTATTAGTCAAATTAATTATATCAAAGTATCAAAGTATAAATAAACGACCACCTTGTCCTTCAATTAAACCTTAAAACCTTCAATCCTTCAATTGGACCTCCGTCGTGAGGGGAATTGGGTTAAAATATGCTGGGCTTTCAAACCATTAGGAGAAAGTGCAGATCAAAGCCAACACAAATTAAGACGCGATGCAATAATTAGTCGATTTAACTTTAAGTTTTTGGACCCATAGACAATTCCAAGTCAGTGAAAAAAATCGAATTGTATTCTGACGTTTACGGTATTTCATAATCCATCATATTCTACTGAAATATTTAGATAACTAATCCAAATAATTAACAAGTATTCTCTCACGTCATGCTGAAACCCAAGGCAACTAAAAGCATATAGCATGGTCGCGAAGACCAGAACAGTTGGGAAATGTAGTTTGGGCGGAGTTTGTGTCAATATTTGTCATCTAATTTAACGCAACAATGGATGTGCGATTCATGTGAGTACCTTACGTAAGTTCATTTCGTGGTTGGTGCAAAATGCGACTTGAATATTGAACTTTGGAAACACAAGGAATGTAACATTCACGATTTTTGAGTTTAAAGAGGAAGTACTGAAGTACACGTGGGAGTTATGTCAAGGCAAGAAGTTTTTCAAAAATGATAGTCATTCATTCTCCATAAGAAAGTAATAAGCTTTATAAAGTAATAAGCTAATAACCGCTTTCGTGCAACTTTTTCATAGGGTTAAATCCCAATTGCGTTGTAATCGTGCTAGTGCTTCATAAAATATACCAAAACTTTTGACTTTCTGCCCACACGCATATCTTCGCTGCACGAAATGTCAAAAGTGGCCTCCAAATCAGCCAGTTTAATTGCCTGAGTTATTCGCCATTTCATGAACACGCTACAACCATTTACAGTTTCTTTAATCAAATAAGGTTTTCTTTAATTCAAAAGAGACAAAAGAGAAAGAACTAAAAAGCTGTGCCTCTCCCGGTGTTTTGTAGCTTTCCTGGTTGAAGACAAAGAAAGTCAGAAGGTTGTGAATCCCTGTGAATAGCTGGCTGCGGTAGAGAGTTATAATGCAGAAGCTAATTATGATTTCAACAGTAGTTTTAGTCGTATTCATTGTTCAAAATCAGGCAAACGAAACATACAGGAAGCTTTTAAAATTCAACACAGCAGGATTTGAAGAATGTACATTCAATCTTCTACCCCCTCTTCCCGAGTCCCCGGAATGGATGATGGAGGCCATCTTGATTAATAATCAGAATAATCAACCATGGAGGATTCAGACAGACTATTCTGACATGGAACAACCAGACTGGGAAGAACGACTTTTGACCAACTATCGTGGAAGTGCTTGTTAGGTTAACATTGTTCCATACACTAAATGTTTCGCCGAGCTTATGATGAAGCATGTTCGCTATCGATCGTCAAATCCAGATTCCATTACGATAGTAACAGTTTTATGGAGAACGGATTGTAAGCTAAACTATTTCAAAATGTCCCAACATTTCCCTGGACCCGTGATTATATACGAATTTCCAAAACACTTTGGGAATGACGGAAACATTTATGCCCTTTGTATCCAATGTCGTCAACGTGAAACTGACATTCCACTAATTCAAATTAAAACTACCATGAGCTTGATGGAAATGAAGATGGAATCGAACCGTGTCAGGCGAGACTTTCAAGGCACTGAAGTAATTTTCTCTACATCCTTCAGCAACACGCTTAGTGGTATTAATATTAAGGAGTTCCAACTTTGTCCTGTTGTATACTTTGATAGCAGATTTCGAAAATTTGCAATCAAGAGATATGAAAACATCAGATGCATTGATTCCCACTTAGTAATGGAAACACTTGCGTTTCACTTTAATTTTACTCTAAAATACGTTGACATAAGGAGTCTCTCAATACACAAAATCCGTCTAAATTTCAATTCTGTTGTACAGTATATAGTTTATATGGACATTGGCAACGAATTTCTGAAGCAAGTGTACAACCTAGAGATCACAATTTCACAAAAGCGTATTATCCTTGGCTATTGTACACACAAGGAGAAGGAACGAAAGGATTTTAATTTCAGTTTTTGGTTGATTCCTTTTGATGCCATTTCATGGTCCACTATTCTCACTGCACTCGTAACATACCATACAAAAGCGTGTTATCCTTGGCTATTGTACACGCAAGGAGAAGGAACGAAAGGATTTTAATTTCAGTTTTTGGTTGATACCGTTTGATCCCATTTCATGGTCCACTATTCTCACTGCACTCGTAACATTCCACATTCTTGTTAAACGCATTGGAAAGTTTGCACTGGCTTTTACTGTAGCCATGTTTGTGCTCATGTCGTGTTACGAAAGCATAATATCATCCCATACCACTGTACCTCCACCGTTCGTGATGATCAAAACAATGCGGGAACTACTCATAGATCATGGATACAAGATGACTGGAATTGATGATGGATATAAATATATGGAATTCTCAGAAATTGCCCGAAGATCGGGTGGGCTAACTCAGAAAGAGATTAATTCTTCATTTTCCAAAGATACAAAACCATACAACCGTTTAATAGCGTCTGAAAACACGAAATCCCTGGAAAGTGGAGCGTTTGCTGTCGAAACCATGGAAATACCAGGAATTGGTAATGAAATTGACGCAGTGTCAGTCGAGTTAAAGAGAGTATTTAATGATGAGAAAATTAGATGTCATGGAGTGGATGTCCCTGGATATTTTAGAAATCGAAATATTTTGTTTGAAGGTCTTGGGAAATACAACCTACTCGGGTATATTAAGAAGTTCTTCGAATCTGGTATTATTGGCAGACTGGAACATCTTTCATACCATGACGTATTCATACCTGTATACAGAGATCAAGAGAAAACGAAGGCAATGGAACATAGCCCTACTACTTCTACCATGTCCGATTGGAGAATTGCGTTAATTTTTATTGTCCATTTCGCTTTGACTTTAACTTTACCCGTGGTGTTAATCCTTGAGCATGTTTACAAAACATGCTCTTTTTATTTAGCAAAACGAATTACAAATAAGGGTTAGCAAAGCTTTCAGTTCAGAGCGAAGCCTACCCAATATGAGGCAAGAAGGCATGTAAAATAGCTTCTGGTGTAAATCAACTGTTAGTTTGATGTTAATCTAAATTATCCTTTGCACTCCCGTCTTAAACTAAATTGTGATGACCTTGGGTAATAGATACGCCGATGTAGAGTGAAACCACGGCATTTCAGTTTAAAGAAAAATGAAAAATGGCAAAAGCTGAACATTTTCATGGCTTTGTCACTTTATGTTTTAAACATACATTACATTATTATATTAACACAAATATGAGGGAAGTGAAAGGCCCTTTAGAGAGAACAATCAAATAATTACAGGTAAATAAGTAAGAATAAAGCAAACATTACTTTCATCCTTCAAGTTAAACAATGAAAACAAACGTAATCTTAACACACTTCTTGTCAAACATTTTTCTTTGCCATTTCTTCAATTTTCTTTAACTCGGCTCTACCGGGTGAATATGATTTACATTTGCAAATACTTCGGACCATTGCGGGTACACGGCGAATGAGAGCGCCTACGTTTCCTGCTTGTTAGAATATGCCCGTATTCCCCTGCTAGAGCCAACAGAGCTGGTTTGTTCAGATCTAGACCAACACCAATGACATAGCGGCTATAACCCAGGTCTCTTATCCCAGCTGCAGACGCTTCGTATGGACTGCGGCTGCCCATTCCATCTGTGACGATGAAAAGATGTCGTTGATGAGGTGCTCTGTTCTGACTATGATTTGCTAGATGAGTACTAGCTTCTAGAATTACATTCTTCAGACTGGTTCCTCCCAAACTGTGGTTTGCACTCAGAATACCCGACAGAAGATCTGCATTACTAAACTGGTCAAAAGAGTAGTTGGACTTTGGTTGGGAGGCAAATGGGAAAAAGGCAACTCTACTCCCATTCGTCCTCAGAACGGAGTAGGCTATACTTGCAGCATAGTTCTTTAATCCCTCGAATTCGGTTGGTGGGATGCTCGCGGAGGAATCGATTAATATAACCAAGTCAATTTCCTTGTTGCAGAAATACCGTTTACGACTTTGTTTTGGACCGAAGCTCGTACGGGAGCAGATTTCGATAGAGATTTGTTGCAAAATGTCGGTAGGCGATGGGAACGCAGAAGTTGCATTTGGTGATCCCCTTGACCCCTCACCAGTGACAAAGACACGAGATTCAGCAATTGTAGTGAGAACAGAGGGATTGTATTTAGGACCAATGGCGACTGCGTACTTTGTGATCCCCTTGCTCCCTGAAGGATTGATCCTTGAACGCAGAAGTTGCATTTGGTGATCCCCTTGACCCCTCACCAGTGACAAAGACACGAGATTCAGCAATTGTAGTGAGAACGGAGGGATTGTATTTAGGACCAATGGCGACTGCGTACTTTGTGATCCCCTTGCTTCCTGAAGGATTGATCCTGTCATGACTCATTCCATCAGTGATTACGATTAGGTACTGGTTGCTCCGTCTTAGAGCATTGGAATCGAGTTCCCGCGTAGCAGTGGCAATTGCTTGACCAAGTCGCTTCCCTCCTGTCTCATAAGGGGCCTGGATTATCCTTTCTTGGACTTGGATTGGACTCAACTTATTCATCAAAGGGACTTCAATCGTCGTCTTGTTATTAAAGTATAAGAAAGCAAATCGGCTCCCTTGGTTTTTCAATACAGCCTCAGCCAATTTGGCTATGCTTTGCTTCAGTTTATTGTAGAAGCTCATTCCAATACATCCTGATGAATCCACAACGACAAGGACGTCCTGGTTATGCTTGCATTCAGCAATGTGCCCCGGGATTGCTCCCTTGCTTCCAGCATTATTGTCACACAGGAGGTTATTCATCTTTTCCCGAAAAGTCGGGAGTGATTTGTAGTCAGTAACAGTGAGAACGTTTGACTCGTCTTGATTCGCAATCTGCATAAGTTCGTGGTATGCAATGTTAGGGCCAATTCCGATGGCATAACTTTTCATTCCAGCTGCCTTAACTGTTGATGCGGCTCTGGCTGGTTTATTTTCTTTGTTGCTGTCACCGGAGGTTATGACGATGACATGCTGGTGTGGGAGGATGTGCCTTTTAAGTGCTACTAAACTGTTTGAAGCCATGTAGATTGCATCTGCGGTAAACGTCCCTTGTCCCAAGTAAGGGGTTTCCAATATGTTCCGTTGGATCTCACTTTCGTTCATGTTGTGAATCAAAGGTATTCGCTGCACTGGGATAGATGAGTAGTAAATAAGGGTAAAACGATTTCCAGGATGTTTTAGAAAGTGAAGAGCCAAATCGGCTACAAACTGCTTTGCAATTTTGTAGTTTTCTAGGCCGATGCTACCTGAAGAATCCAGAATAACTGCGAGGTCACTGTTAGTCCCGCATGCGGTGTAGTTGGAAGTCAGTGATGAAGGTGCAAGGTCCATGCCTGGCCATGTGCTAGTCACTGGACCATCTCCGTTAGCCAGGAGGCACGGGCACAAAAGGCACAAAAGGATAAAACAAAGCATTCAATGGCCCTTCTGTAACAATTTTAACACTAAAAGCTTTAGTGCTTTACAAGTAGATTCACAAAATACGATACAATTGTAGTTCAACCTCGATAAAATGAAAGAATGAAAACTAATTCCATGAGTCAAGGCGACACTTTTGACTAAATAAAAGAAACTCTCTCCTGTTTAGTTGGCATTGGAAGCTCAAAACCAAAGCCAAATTTTGGCTAATTGCGAACCTCAATCAACCGATTTATTTTGATTTGTGATTTCTCTGTTCCACTTGTCATCTAAGCTACTCTTATTTTCTGGTATTAAAACTCTGTTCAGTTTTTCTGGGTAAAACTTTTTCCAGAATGCTAAGAGTGGTGGACTTATACATCTCCTGTCTACTGAATTGGGTTCACTTTTGAAGCAAAGGCTGAACAGGGCTCCAGCTATGAAAGCACTGCCAGAACCAATGATAGAATTCCATAAGAATGAAATTGTGGCAATGTTAGATAGGACGCTGTACTCTTGATCCTTCCAGTGACCACTGTGTTCAATGGTAGGCTCAGTAGCATTAAAGTTTACACAAGTTTCAGTTGAAACTGGAAGTTTCTGATTCGGTGAATCCACAACGATCCCTCCAACGCTGAAAAACAAGGCAATTGACACTCCAGTCATAAGGCCAAGCATTGAACCCTGGGAATTAAATAAAAAAAACTAAAATCTAAAACTAATTGGAATTTTGACAATTTGGATTGTTTACCTTTGGATTAGCAAAAGGGATGAACATTCCTAGTGAAAAGATACCAAGGGTTGGTCCGATTGTTGCACCTTGGAGTGCCGTCGAGGCTGGGAAGATGCCTTTAGTTCGTTCCGCTGCAAACGTGAATGCAAACGAGAGGGTGCCACCGACGACACAAATCACTTTGGACAAATTGGTCATGACAGTGTCTGACAAGTTTGGACGGTAGTGCTTTATAAAGTCTTGAGTCAAGATGGCCGCAAGGGCGTTCAGTCCGCTTGAAACAGTGCTAGAAATCATACAAAAATATGATTGGATTGGTTCCTCAAGCTAAAATGGAAGTTAGGAAATTACCTCAAGCTAGCACAAGTGATTCCGGCGACAAACAATCCAGGAAGCCCGGGTGTCCCACCAAGCGTGTCCATCACAAATAAAGGGAGAATTTGGTCAGAAGACTTTACTCGCTGTAAAAGGAAGTTGGAATTATACTATCATTAAAACTCCCTCACTGAAACTTACATTTGAAGTCAAGGGGTCACAACCTGCATATTTGGCAAACATAACAAGGCCTGCGAGTAGTGAAAGGGCGACAATGAGCGACAATCCAACCAAGTTGTATAAAAGAGCCCTTTAAAATGAATTGAATTAATGTCTTATGTTTTTAGTTTTAGTTTTTACTTACTTTCTAATTCCGGAAATGGACGAAATTGACACGAAGCGTTGAATGTTTGCTTGAGTTGCTCCGTAGAGAGCCAACCAGGCCATGAATTCTCCGATTATAACTCCCCAAACGGTATATCGAGTCCTCGGGTCAAAGTCAAAACTACGAAAGAATTTACAAAATAAAGTCCCAAGAATTTTCATGATTCATTCATGATTCATGATCACATTTTCAACTTTACTTTAGAAATTCTATCCTTCCGGTTTCCTGTGCTTTTTCCCATACATATTCTATTCCACCGACATCCGAAATCCCTTTGACCACAACTACAAACATGGAGATGAGCATGATGAGACATTGGATGACATCAGTGGCCACAACGCTTTTGATTCCACCCTAAAATTACAGCCGCTGGTCATCATTAGCTTTTGATTGTATTGCATATTCTTACAATAGTTGAATAGAAGATACAAACGACGAATATGGAAACTACTGAGATTCGATGGTTGAGTCCAGTCACTAATAAGAACAGAATTTAATAAATCCCAGTTTACAAGTTGTAACATGTGCCTGTTTTGCGTATTGTTTACCTTGGCTCAAAGCTAGACTCGGGCCGTACACTACGATTGACATGTACACGATCTACAAATCAATAAAAGTTAACAAAAATGTTCGTAAATTATAAAAGTCTTACCAAATAGGCAACGGAAACTGTTGAAACTGCAATTCGAATATGGCGACTGAATCGCAGTTCAAGGTACTGCAAAAATAGTCAATAGTTTTTTAGTTTTACAATTGTGTCTATCAATCGAGTTCATATTTTAGTACTTTCTTACCTCATAAGCAGAGGTCAAACGAAGCTCAAAGTAAACTGGGACGTAGAGGTAGGTGAGGGCAATCGTGAGTGGAATGAATGACAAAAGTGTCATAAAGTATTGAGTACCGTAAAAATAAATTTCGGACGGAGTCCCAAGCAACATGATGGCCGAGACAAAGCTGCAAATGAGGGACAACGCTACCGGAAACGGAGCCATCTGTCGATTCCCCATAAGAAATTCTTCATTTGTGTTTTGTCTCTGGCCAAAACAGCCATAGAAAATACCAATGCCTGTGGAAATGACGAGAACACTGCCAAAGACAACGTACTCTGGCCAGTCGAAAGTATTCGACGGTTCACCCGTGTCCATTGTGACAATGTACAAAAGGGCCAAAGCTTGAAAGTGCTAACGCTGTTTTGGAATTTGTATTTATACTGGAGACAGAACTTGTAACTGGATGGGGGGATTTGGGGATTCACTGACTGATTAGTAGTTACTTTGACTGAGCAATTGGGCACATGGCGTTGCATAGAGTCTGGAATTTGGACAATACATAACCAAAAAGTCAGGAATTAATCAACACCCCCCCCCCCCCTGTTAATCAATTCATTCACATAACGAGTCGTGCTGTTGCCTAACTAAAATTTGATGTAATCTCAAGTACTCTGTTGACAACTCAAGGTTTTAGGAGTGACACCCATTTCTGTAAAACTGGAATAACATGGAAAACTGTGAAACACACTCAGAAGGTAATAAAAATGCTGCCTCAAAATAAAGATTTCTAGTTTAGTTTAATCAAGTTTCAAGAAAATAAAATAGTTTACCATTCACTAGGATTGAATTGAGCCTTCGCATGACTTGGTATTGAGAATCTCGTGAAGGAGCAAATTGACCAAATCCCATGACTGGTCATTTAAAATTACGATGTCGTAATGAGTCATGAAAGGATCCAATTGAGTATCGATCTGGAATGAAATGAAACCAAGGTGTACAAATGCACCTGCATTTCCCTCAATCTAATCTGAATTGTTTACCTTGTCCTCAAGGAATCCTAACTTCAGGATGACACCTTCCGCTTTCATGCCGTCTGCCATGTGAATATCGCCGATATTATCACCCATCAGAATAGCATTTGGTCGATGTGCCAACTCTTCAAAATACTCTTTCGCACCGTTCCTGTCCAGGGCCCCTTTGTTCTTGTTAAATGTGTGAATACACGGAGGACGAAATCCGATAAGAAGGCCATTCTCGTCAAACTCAAGCTTGTTCGACACGATCTTCATATTGGGGAAGACGGCGTTGTTTTGAATCAAGATTTCAAGTAGGATGTTTTCAATCCCGGCTGAGAAAATCAGGACCGGGATATTGGCTGAGTTCAGTCTTGCCAGAGCCACTTCGGCATTGTCCCTACAGTGTAAAATCATTAACAGTGCTTCATTAGTGACTGGAATTCCAGTAATTACCGAAGTATTGCTTTGGACTTTAGTGTCGCTTCCTTGATTAGTGATTGGGTAACTTCGCATTCCTTGAGAGAAGTTGTGAATTCAGTCTGCCATTCCAGCATGTAGGGAATCCTTTCCTCTGATGCTCATTTCATGATTCAGTTCAATTGGCCAGTATTTCTTGTAGTTTAGCTCTGACTGGAGTTTCAATTTCGCTGGGAACAGCTCAGAATTCGTCAGAACACCTGCAATTAAACGTAAAATTACAAAACATATGTCTTCACAAATGAACCATGAGAGCCACTTACTGTAAGTCGAGTCACAAATGTCTCCGTTTTGATGATACTTTGTGATAGTTTGGTCAAAATCCGTAATTACCTAAAAATTAATCATTTCAATCAGATTTCATAATTTTTCACAACCTCAAAAAAGAAGAATGGCGCTTGGCAGTTTGAAAACCCGCAATAGTGGCGACAAAATATTTCGGCGGGAAGACAAAATGAAAGAAAAAATCCAGTAAATAAATTAGAATTTTGAGCGCTAAAAGAATTCGATGACCTTTGATTTGACCTGACCTGAAGGGACTCAGCTCCTCCACCAACGAGTTGACACAGTTTCTGTGTCACAGCTGCGATGTCACGGATCTTGACATTTCCTTTAACAAGCAGTGACTCCAGTATCTGAACAATTGGAGAAAAGAAGTTACAGATCAATTAAGTCTCCTTGACAGCTGACACACAAGGGTACCTTTGGGACGAGCGTAGTTGGAGATGACATGGTCCTTTCACCGGAAGTGAACCTCGTGTCGTGTCCTTGAGTGTGGTAAGTTTGTGGTGTACTAATTAAACAATTCATAAATCAGAAGTTGACCTTGGTGGTTGTCTGTTGACAGGCACAGACCAACTAAACCACCACACAGTAATCGGCATATGGCTTTTCTCTGTTCTTTCTCTCTAGGTAGACCGACGAGCTCCTTATATGCGGAATACCACGCCTGGTTTCATGCTTATAAAGGACACGGCACACGGCTGTTAGATCAATTTTGGCAAGTGGTTTTGCACACTTCCAAAAGATTAGATTGCACGGTAAGATCTGTTTAAAGGGCTAAACATTCCACTGACAACACATCAACACACTTTAACTCTTAGGTAAACTTTGAAGAGCAGCAGTAAACATTATGGCAGGACAATGGGTGAGCGATGGTTCCACTGAAATCGTCACCGGCGATGGATCTGAAGTCACTTGTCAATTGGGCTCTGAGTCCGGTGGTGGTAACACTTTCAACGCCCTTTGGAAGGAGAGTGGCGACGTAGGAGCCAGAACTGGAACTCACTACTGGAAGATCCACTTGCATTTTGACCAGGAATCGATCTTTGTGGGTCTCACTGACCTTGAGAAGTTTCAAAAGGGGTGGGGCCTTAAAGGCCTTCTGTACGGAGGTCCTGGCAACTTGTCCAATGGGAGTGCTCTCATCATCGGTGGCTATGGCCCTTCAGTCAAGAACGATTCCACTGTCGGAATCCTTGCAGTCTTTGAAGGAGACAATTTGAAGATTTACTTTGATCTGAATGGCTCCCCTCTTGGACAGGCGTTTGATCTTCCAGCGAATGTTCTCCAAGGGATCTTCCCTGTGGTTCATTTCAGTGGTGCAGGGAAAGCATCTATTTCCAAGAGCACTGACATCCCAACGAATCTCGACCGTCCTGAACCTGTTTACGAAGGGATCGAAGGTGACTGGAAATGCGTTGAATACAACGGGGGAGAGCCACTCAAGTCTATCACTGTGGGGATCTTCAAGAACAAAAGGGAATGTGGAGAGGCCTACAAGTTGCACCTAAGGGTTGTCAACAACATCAATTTCGGACTGAAGCGTGACCCTGCAGGGTCTGGGTCATGGACAGGCGGGGATCGGATGATGAGTACGTTGATGGGCAGCTCTCCCGAACTCATGAAACTGGAGAGTGAAGTCAGCAATTTATTCAAAGATCCGAAATTCGAAGTCAAGGAAGGGTTTCTGATTGTGGCCAGGGACGAAGTCACTTCCAAATGGAATCGCTATTCAACTGCTAAGCCAGCAGTCACTGAAAATCCATTTAACTAATCGAATTCTAATTCATCAAATGCCTTTCTTCGGCAGGTCACTTTAGGCCAAGTGGCAGCTTCGGCTGGGTCAATTCACAAGAATAATGGTGCTGGGATTTGCTTATTCAGCAAAGAATCAATTGGTCAGTATTAAACATTATGCAACTTACATTCTTTCGTTCTTCTTCAATTTATTTCATAAAAGTTAAAAGTTTTGTTGTCACTGCTTAGGTGGCCATTGGGACTCCACTTGTGCCTGAAGTTCTTTTGGAATCCAACTCAGATATTCTTGGAGTAGACATTTTGGGTCACTTTTCCATTTCTCTTCGAGGTCATTTCTTCTCTCGATCCCATTGGCTGAGAGTCCTGTGAGGAGCAATTGGGTCCGTGGCTGCAGTCTTGCCCATGACTTGGTCATGATCGTAGGACTCGATAGAAGTTTCGTAGTCCATTGGCGAAGTCCTTCAAACACTTCCCCAGTCAGTAGAAACTGTGCAAACAACTTGAATTTCTCAGATCCAGACGGATGTTCTATTTTCGAGAGAGGGAGGGCCCAGTTCTGCTTGCCATAGGTAGCCTTTGCATAGCACTTGATTGTTCCTGTTTCTGTTTCATAGAAGGGAGCTGGTTCTGTGTTTGGTTTATCCACTGCACAGAGTCTAGGAGCAATTGGGAGAATCCATTGGGGCTCAATGGCGGTAACTCCGCGGAGGTAAATGGTCCCACTACGTTCATATGCTTCTTGGTACACAACCCATTCTGGATGGAGGGAACGGAGCACTGAATCCCTGTCTAGGAAAACAGGCTCACTCAACTCACCACACCTGAAGAAAAGTAAAATCAAAATTAACATTTCCATTATGAGCGCATGTGCTTACGCTTATACCAGTAAGCATGTTTGTATTTCTTGGATTCTCCTGCTGGGATTTGATGATCAAGCACTCTTCGTGCAATTCTGTCCGGAAATCCACTGAGAATGATTTGACGAAGGACATTTGCTTCTTCATCCGTCGGTGGCTTCATTTGGGGATTCACGAGAGTTTCCTCATTCGGATTTACGATAAGATTGATATCAGTTGCAAGTTGTTTTCGGAGTTTACGAATCTCCTGCATGGCTTTGAAACGAAGTCCGAATTTTAGACAACTCTCGGGGGAGCCACCGTCAAATTCAAAAGCACCCACGGCCCTCAGAAGCACTACAGAGTCACCTGGAAATAAACAAAAATATTTTTAATTGATTAAATTTTTATGTTGGGAAAAATGTTACCCAAAAGCAGTGATGAGCCTGCGCCGGCCCATTTCCTTCTTATTGCATTCCATTTCGATTTTGTTTGTCCCCCTTCACCCGTCCCTTCTTCAGGGCTCTCCAGCAGAATTTCCTATTGGTAAATCAAATAAAGCTTTCTTTGAGCTTTTGATCTAACTTTAGTTCAAATGGAAGTAAGAATTTGTACCTTGACGGAAAGTGCAGCGACAAGAGCGACGACATACTCTAGCACAGAATGAGAGAAACTTATTGCCAACATCCGTGCAAATCTGGGACTAACAGGAAGGTGGGCCATTGTCTTGCCTAAGCTTGTGATCCTCGTTGCATCCACTTGCTCAGGGTTACGTACGCTCGAAGGAATCTCAAGGGCTCCTAAATTGAGCAACAGTTTCTCAGCTGTGACGAGTTGAGGGTCCCCTGGGTGCGTGGGGTAAGGGAATCTTCTAACACGGTTTATTGACATGGCCTTCATGAGGAGAACCATATCTTCCACTGGACGAACTTTTATCTCCGGCTCTGAAAACTGTGGGAATTCATTGTGGAAAACCGCAGATGAAAACAGCCTGCGAACAATAAATAGCTTTCAAAAAATAATAAAATTGGAGTGAAAAAACAAAATTACCGATAGCAATGCCCAGGGCCTGTTCTGCCAGCACGTCCAGCTCGCTGTTCTGCAGAAGCTTTGGAAGCCCATGTGATGTGGAATGTCTCAACACCAGTCAATTTATCCCATAGCTTTAGTTTCACCTTTCCACAATCAACGACGTACCTGAAAACAAACTCAATGAAATTAATACCCCAATTAAATGTTAATTTTCAACCACAAATTCGAAAACTTTTACCTAACGGATGGAATTGTAAGCGAAGTTTCAGCGACGTTCGTTGCCACCACGCACAACCTTGAATTCGGTGGTGGAGGAGCAAAAATCTAAAAGAAAAACAATAATTACTTCAGTGTTCCTCAGTCAATATTTAAAAAGACACTGACCTTCTGCTGCTCCTTGACGGGAAGCATGGAGTAGAGTGGCACCACGTGAAGACTTTCATTATTTGATGAACCACCTTCTTCTTCCTCGTCTTCACTTTCTTCCATTTCATCCTCACTCCCCGCCACTGCACTTGACTTGATCTTGTCCAAGTCAAATTCAATCACAGTTGGAGCAGCAGCAGAATCGGATCCTTTTCTCTTCCTCGACTCAAACATTCTCCCACTAATTTGTGAATTGCTCTTCCTTAGGCGATTTGTCAATTGTTTCACTTCCTCTTGGCCTGTTACGAACACAAGTATCCCTCCAGGCGGAAGTCGCTTCTGGATTTGCAGCACCTTCTTGTACGCTGCTTCCATATATGACACTGGCGTGGTCTTGCTAAAGTGAATCTCCACAGGGAACTGCCGAGTGGGAACGTGTATGAGAGCCGGAGTGCGAGGAAACAGCAACTTGTTCTGGGTGAAGTCTTCAATCCGAAGGGTGGCTGACATCACGACAAGTCGAAGTGGATCTTTTCGCTTCTCTCGAATAAATACGACACGAGAAAGGAGGCCTACAGATCCAGGACGTTACATTTTTGGTAATTTATAAAGAATGCCCTTCGCTAACAATCCTTACCAATCAGAATGTCCGTAAATAGCGATCGTTCGTGGGCTTCGTCAATGCAGATCACACTGTATCTCGTCAAGAGGAAATCTTTTTCCATTTCTTTGAGGAGAACTCCGTCAGTCATGAATTTAATTCGTGTTTTCTCAGAAGTGTTCCCTTCAAATCGGATTTGGTACGAGACTTCACGGGGTGAGAGATTGAGTTCTTTCCCTACACGATTCGCCATTGCGATTGCAGCCACTCGCCTTGGTTCAGTGATTCCTTCAAAACAAGTGAAATCAAAGTCACGATAAATGGAGAATAGTGTTAAGTATTTTACCTATGACTTTGGGCGCAATTGCATATCCGGCTTCGTAAAGGAATTGTGGAAGCTGTGTTGTTTTCCCCGATCCAGTTTCCCCTGCTAAGATCGTTACCAAGTTCTCATTGATAGCCTCCATGATTACTTGCTCTTCTGGAATGATGGGTAACTTGGATCTGATCAATTCTATGTCTGTGTCTCGAATCACTTTTACAAAGCAATGAGGACGAGGTGTACAGTCTGGCTTATCGTCTTGAGTTTCAATGCTAGGAGCAACAGGACGCTCAGCGTCAGCTTCAAAGTCTTCCAACGCTGCCGCGTTCTTTTTCTCAGACGCTTTAGCTTTCTTCGATTCTTCATCTTCGCTAGAGTCATCATCATCTGGAACTGATTCTCTTTCTTCCGTGTCGACCCAGGTACTTCCTTCTTCAGAAGATGAGGAATCAGAGGATACTTGAAGAATTTGAGCTTTTGTTTCATGCTTCCAGTTCCCTTTGGTTTTTCCAGTTTCTGCAAACATTTTCTTGAGACCCTGTGTCTGAATTTTTACTAGTGGAGTGAAGTTGGAGTAAACTTCCTTTGAAACTTGATGCTTCTGGAGCTCAACAAGAAGGTCAGCTCTGTTCCGCTTCTTGCCACGCTTCTCCACAATCTTCTCCAGCTTCTTTCGCTGCTTCTTTGACAAAACGCGTTCCTTTTTCTTCGTGACGAGGTTTGCTTTAGGGGCTTTGACCCGTTTCGATGGGAGGACCAGGGCGTTGGAGGCATCATAGCTTCCATGTTCCACATCAAAATGATTAGTGTCAACTTCCATTCCTAGTGCCACTAAACTAAAATAAAAATAAAATATGTTAAACTTAGTTCTAAAAGCAAAAGGTCAAACCGAGTCCTGGGCGGGTACCCACCTTGATTTCTGAGTTTCTTAACGATAATTCCGTGATACTTTGGTCAGCAATCAAGTAAAAACGACAGTTTTAACGCAGTTTTAATGAAAATGAACCGATTTGCAAACAAAATGCACATGGAGAAATTGAATTTTGTGAATGTTTAAATGGAATCCCTCCACGTCTCTCAATTCCCCGAAAACTTGCACTCATAGAGCCAGCCTATTCTACAGATTTTCCAGAAACCGTTCAAACTTTTAAAAGCGCATTTGTCCACCTGAAAAGCAATTATTTATATTTTTTCCTGCAAAACTGCCGCTTCAGAGAGTTAGCTGATTACCTCACCAGTGGCTCAGCGTTTTAGAAGCGATAAAAGTTGCAGAATATTACAGAAAATGTGTGAATTACATATTCACGCTGCATCATTTCGCATACATGCCAGTGAAACGTATTTATTCTTAGAATATATGAAATCATGCACAGGGTAATTAGAAATTATAGTTTTACAAGTCTCTATAATAAACTCCAACTTTTAAAAAATAGCTTGTAAGCAACTGGATTGTCACCTTGAACTGCAAATAACTGCCTAACCTATATTCTATTATATTGTGGGTGTTTTGAATTAATTGAACACAACTTATAGCCTTGACCAAAGCCTGTCGACAAGGTTGTAATACCCGGGACTGTCTTCTGATGATTCGCTTTGGCCTTGACAAAAAATCAGGGAATTGGGTAGCCCTACTTTTGTTTGGGTCTCCCTAAAACACCGGGGTGCAGCACCTTTTGCACCCTTTGCACCTTTTGCACACATGGGTGCACCTCACTGCACCCAAGCCCATATTTTGACGGGGAGTGATAAAAAAAACCTAATAAATGACCCTTAGTGCAGCGAGGTGCAAAGGGTGCAAAATGTGCAAAGGGTGCAAAGGGAGCTGCACCCCGTGCACCCTTGGGTGCACCTCGCTGCATGCACCCAGGACCACATTTTGACTGGAAGTGATTCAAATGAACTTTTTATGAATTTTCGATTGACATAGTGATCTCAGTAAGTGATTTAAGATCATTTTTTTTTGTCGAAACAGGAGAAAAGGGTGGGAGTGCAGTTGACCTTTCCACTTGGGGAGAGGTCACAATGTGAATCGAAAATCCATAAAAAGTTAATTTGGATTAGTTCCAATCAAAATATGTGCCTGGGTGCACTGAGGTGCACCTATGGGTGCAAAAAGTGCAAAAGGTGCAAAGGGTGCAAAAGGTGCAAAGGGTGCTGCACCCCGGTGTTTTAGGGAGGCCGCTTTTGTTTCAGCTGTTCAAAAATCCAGGCAAACTTGAAATTAGATTCCAGTTTGTTCCAAGCGTAGAGTACCCGGTTTCTAGAATTGAATTAATTGAAAATTAAACAATTTAACTTTACATTTTCGTGTGGTATTCTGAATACCAGTTCCCCATGCACCGGAAGCCAAAAGGAGTCCCATTTCTGCAAAAAGCGTTTGGAATATTCATTGTTGTTGAAGTAGGCTGCTTCGGCGTTGCTTATTTCACCTGGAAAAAACTTAACGAAGACAGAAGTAAGGCTTACAATTCATAAGTTGTTTTAGTGCATCTTATACAGGAACTGTTTCTATTTCTAAGGTTTCCGAAGGAGGGCCCTTGACGACTACCCCTGGATCTTGGAGAAGTACTACTCCCTAGGGGAGTTCTTGGACAAAAGCAACTCTATTCGGAGAAGGGACAAACTCATCTGGGCTACTGAAGAAAGTGCTTCCAAGTTTAACCCCATTGACCTCAGCCAAGTCAAGAACTCCACTGTCTAAAACTGTCCATGATTGGGAAGGCCCTTGTATACTTCTTAGCCCCAACAACACTTGGCTTCTTACTTTTAAAAATACTTTCACCGGATCAAAGTAACACTGAAAAGGTAACTCCCAAATTGCCAGAGATCACATATCTTATTTTTAATACACATTCTTATATTTTCAGGTAAAGGCATTTTCTAAACAGACGTACGCTGCACGAGTGGTTTCGCCTAAGCAGCAGTCTGTGAAACCAGTCCAAATTCAAGGCCAACCAAAAGAACAAAAGTGAATAGAGCAAATTATGATTATGATGTAATATAAGAGCAAGCAGTAGTCACAGAGACCGTTTGTTAACCTGCTGATTTGTAGTTAATCAATAGCACGTAATCACGTAACCTAGAATTTAATTTTAGTTAGTTTATAAAGTAAGTGATGGAGTCCAGGGTTGGTCAACAAAGGGCCGATGAATTCGTGACAAGTTTTGGAAAAGCAAGGGCTCTCATTCTCAAACGGATTGAGAACTTGTGCCCTGAAGATGGAAGCTCTGGAACCCTCAATTCCAAATTGACTCTGTTGTCCAATGACATTCAGGAAATGAGTTCTTCCCTTCATGATGCAAAACTCTTCCTTCCCGCCTACTCGATAAAGGTAAGGTTCATGAGATTAACATTCCGAAAATGGAAGTACAAATTCATTGTTTGATTTCTTTCTACAGATGCGCCAGCAGGAGATTCGTGAGTTGGAGAAGGCGTTGAGGGACAAGGAGGGGGTGGTGCTGCCAAAAAAGAAGTTTGGATTCAAAACCAAAATCGAACAAGTCACTACAACTGCAGCTGGGAAAGGAGATGAAAAGACAGAACAAGTTCGTGAAGCTCCACCCCTATCACCAACTTCTTCGCCCGTGAGTTCCCTTGTTCGAGTTGCCTCAATAGAATTCCAATCATCTTTTGCAAATTTTTAGACGAGTGGAAGTTACTTGACTGTGGAAGGCTTGGAAGGAGAATCGCTGGTATATGATGAATCCAAACTGGCAGGGAATGACGTCCTAGTCCGGAATCTAAAGAATTGCACCCTTTCGTTTGAAGGAAGTCCCTCTACTCTCCGTCTCGTTAATCTCACCGCTTGTAAATTAATCTGTAAGGCATAAACACTTTAAACCGAATGTCTTTTTACTGAAATTCTTCATTTTTTTCTTAATTTTAAGGTGGGCCAGTCTTCACCTCAGTTTTCGTCGAAGACTCTTGTGATTCGACCTTCTTCCTCGCCTGCCAACAGCTCCGTGTCCACTCTTCAAAGGATCTTGACATTTACCTGCGCGTGAGGTCAAGGGCTGTCATTGAAGACTCCACTGCCATCCGTTTTGGACCTTATCACTGGGATCATCCAATATCTCCGAAATTGCATCAACTTGCCCAAATCAGCGACACTTTGGAAAGGCTAGTTGAACTCTGAACATTGACTTTACAAGCATATTTTTCTAAATATATTTATTACTAGGTTTGATCCCGTGGATGATTTTAATTGGCTGGCATTCACCACTCCTTCTCCAAATTGGTCATTGATCCCCGAAGTCGAAAGAATTGTCAGGATCAATTAAATTGCAACATGAAATAAAACCGGACGCCAGAGAGGCCACGTTTGAGACGTGCGTTAGAGGAAACTATTCAATTTAGCTAAGCCCTTGTTTTCAACGCCAATCCTTTTAATCACAATTTAATTCATGTTGCAAATATTCACTCGACTCTAGTGAATGACCAAAGGTAGTCGGTGTTTTGCTTGTACCCAGTGGTATCCGTGTTGGTATAGAGTTGCAAATATTTCCTCCCAGTAGCCACAGCTTCACTTGACCATGTCACGATCCCACTCGTATGAAACCTATACAAAAATTGTAAGTTAAATCATGGCTAAACGCGTTTCTCTATTTTAAATTAGAACGTGCCTTTTGTTGTACAGGCTGTAGTGACCCGGCGCCCCGACAGTAGACTCGATTCTCCAAAGCATGTCGTCACGAAGAGGACCCCCGGGCTGATACTTTGCCTCTCCTGCGCTATCCAACATGAGCACAACGTATTTCCAAGTGGCGCCTGATCCAGCATAAGTCAATACTGCATTGGGCTGAGCCCGGTTGACAAGGAGGTAATAAGCCGTTTCTCCAGAAGGAACGAGCTTCCATTGGGCGTCCAGATACTTTTTCCCAGTCCTTTCAAAGTCAGGAAGAGCGTAGCTGAACACGATCTGAGCGTGGTTGAAAGGGTCTGTCCCTTCCCTCGCGCAGGCCCAGCTAAGCAACCCTCCATTAACGAGATTGACTGAATACCAAGTGTCGACACAGAGTTCAGTCCCTGGAATATTGCCATGTATCTGCTCATCTACGACTTCGGTGAAAGACCAGAGGTAATCCTGATGGTGCTTGTACGTGCTCACATCCCCGGTTTCATACAGTTGCACGTATTTCATCCCCGTGCGAACAGCTTCATTGCACCAAGTCACGATTCCACTCCCATTCCCTTGGAATCTGAAGAATACATATTAGCGGTAATTAAACCAATAAGCTATAAAGTGTACCTTCTGTTGTATAAAATGTAGTGCCCAGTTTCTCCTTCCTCGGATTCAATTCTCCAGAGAATGTCGTCGCGAAAGGACCCTCCTTTTTGATAGCTTGCAACTTCCGCTTGATCCAAGTAGAGCACAATGTATTTCCCACTTGCGCTTGCTCCGGCGTAGGTCAAAACTGCATTAGGTTGAGCCCTATTCACGAACAAGACGTATCCGGGTACTTCTGCTCTAACCAGCTTCCATTGAGAATCATGGTAGTAAGGTCCACCGAGTTGGAATTGAGGAGCAGCAGCGCCATACACGATTTGAGCATGGTTGTAGATGTTGTTGACCTTGTTGAATGACCAGCTCAACAACCCACCAGCTTTGATGTTGATTACGTACCACACGTCAGTACGAAGCTGAGTTCCTGCAATTTTTCCACGAGCCTGTTCGTCCACGACTTCCGTAAAAGACCAAAGATAATCCTGGTGGTGCCTGTACCCGGAGACATCCCCGGTTTCATAAAGTTGCACGTATTTCCTCCCTGTTGCGACAGTTTCATTGCACCAAGTGACAATCCCACTTGCTGGTAAGCTGAAATATTAGAAATATTTAAGTTTAAGTATTTAAAACTGTTTTATAACAAACCCTTTGTTGAAGAAAAGGTATTGCCCAGAATTCCCTTCCTCGGGTTCAATTCTCCATAGGCAATCGTCACGGAATTCACCTCCTTTTTGATAATTTGGGTCCTTCAGCCCATCCAAACTGAGCACGGCGTATTTCCCACTGGCACTCGCTCCAGCCCACGTCACCACGGCATCGGGATGAGCACGGTTGATGAAGAGGTAGTACCCGGGCACTTCGGATTGAACCAGTTTCCAATGGGAATCGAGCCATGACGGTCCGCCGAATTGGAATGCAGGTGCAGCAGTGCTAAACACGATTTGAACGTGGTTGAAGGTGTTTCCAACCTTGTCAAAGGCCCAGGTCAACAAACCGCCTGCCTTGAGGTTAATCGTGTACCAGGACCCGGTGAAGAGGTTGGTTCCTGGAATACTCGTGCGGGTTGTCGAAGTTGCTGATGTCGTGTCCGTGGTAGTAGTAGTAGTGGTGGTGGTTGATGTATCGTGTGCATGCGCTTCCGTACTTCCGTCAACCTTGATGGTAGTTGGGTCACGCTTGTGGATTGTAATATGGATATTCTTATGACCTCCCTCGGTCTGAACTATTCTTGAGTAAGTTATTGGGTCTTCAACGGTGGTAACGTAAGTAGTCTCCGTTACTCTAGGTTCGGAAACATGCGTAACCACCTTAGTTGTCGTTGTCGTAGAAGTCTCTGAGGACGACATTTTTGAATTTTGATTGAAAAGATGTAGCAGGATGCTAGCGACAAAGGATTTCTGAAAAGGTTGAGACCGATTGGAAAGTCATTAACGTCATATAAATACCTTTTTCAAAATCTAATTCCTAACCACAAACCACCGTCTGCAACTTTAACTCTGGCATATGACGCTAATAGAAAATTCTAGAACACCCGTGCAATAGATGACTCCTGAACTTCCGTGGTTTGGTCAACTTTTGTAAGAGATAAAAGCGTCGCTAATTAACTGGAGTTACACCTACCTAAACAAGGAAGTAAAACTGGAGAAGCCTGTGGCTTGCCGACCTAAGCACTTTTATCAGGACCTTTTTTCCAGACAAAAGATGACAAATGCTTCTAGTTTTCAGAATTTATTTTTTATGTATATCAATATGAAATAACTTTTGATTCAATTATACTAATTCAATGATTTAGTTTACAGCTATTCGTCATTAAAGACTGGACAGTGTAGCAGCAGTCTACATAAAATATAATTTACCAATTAGATTCTCAAAACAAGAAAATGGCACTAACAAATTACAGAACCAAAAATAGAACTCCCTAATTTTCATATCAATACTATTTCAGAATACCCTAATGTCAGTCAGTATGTGTAATAAATAGACTA
>VNWY01000757.1:0-29978 GCA_009869845.1 Pseudachorutes palmiensis | reverse complement strand
AATAATTATTGTGATTCCCATCGTATGGGGATTAGGCTTTAGACGCAAGGGAACAAAAGGTTTCTCAAGCGAGTGCGAATTATTCCTCCCTAGGTACAATTAATTTTCTCACGGAACTAATTATGGGGCAGTAAGCTCGCATTCCACGCACTGCTGCTGGCCAATGCATAATACTCTCATTGTCAGAAAATTGGCATGCTGTCATTGTCTCGTGCTGTCCCACTCCAAATTACAACAATATTGTGGCGACATAAGGACCTTGCTTGTCCAAAAGGTCCCACCTTGCCCCTAGCTTGTCCAAAAAGGTCCCAGCTTGCCCCTAGCTTGTCAAACCTCAATCCCTCTTTGCTGCCTTTTCAAATCGACCCTCTCCATCATCTCCACTTTCTTTTAGCCGCTGGAGTTCTTTTGAAACTCCATCTTTGTAGCATTGTAAACTCGTCTGAGCCTTGGTAAGGCGAGGCAAGAATGATCAATTGTTATGGTAATTAGGCTGACTGTAGCTGTAGTCTTACCTTTGGATTCTTCCCTGGGGCTTACGCCTCTCCTTCTCAAGGTCCTTGGACGACGAACAACGATCAAAAAACTTGTCTTGACTGAAGCGTCTCTGCTCGACCGGGTTTACAAGCTAAAGTTGCTGTTATATTTGAATGGAATCTTGAAAGCAGATGGTCCAGCAGAGGCTCTGCTCCACATCGACTGGAATGCGGACAGAGAATGAGGTGGGAGGACAACAATGGGGATTAATGACAACAATGACGAAGAGACACACCTGAGTGTTGAGCAAACAAAATGAAGGTTGCGGAGGGCAGAAGGGCGTCCACACTTTTTTACTAAGTTTGACTTTCCATTTGAAGATGCTGTCTTTATTGGATCTGAAAGTGAACGGAATCACAACAATGGAAGGTCTGTGGACAAGGAGTGTTGAGAGTCTCCTTTTCAGGGGACCACAAGGTGATTATCAGAGCGGAATTAAACACTTGGCTTCATCCGTTTGTTTTAAAGATGGAAAGGTGATAGTTGGGTATTAAACTGGGCTTGGGAAACTCATAGATTCTCATTTAGGGAACAAAATCCTAATCGAAATTTCAACAAAATCCAGTTATGATGTGGACATTTTGTTATTTTAAAGGTCCCATCAAAAATCTCTACAAGATATATTGTACTTTGAAGAGTGCATGAAGATCTTTTTTTCGGGTCTGAAACTGTAACCGGATGGAGGGCACTTGTGTGCAGAGATTTGAATCTGCACAATAAAAACCGGAAGTGGAGATGGTTGGAGTCACTGCACTTTTGAATAGTTCAACTGTCAGTTACGCCATCACTTGCACATGCAGAAATGCTCATTTGGATTTGAACGCTGCAAGACTGTCAAAGCGTTTCTGAGAATTGCCAAGCAGAGTGCGGGTATCGGAAGCGTCTTTGGAGCAGATGCTCCTCTTCTCCCTCGTCCTGAGATCCATCAACAATGAAGCAAAGGGATTACTTTTCCTTTTTGGGGAGCCCTTAAGATCTCTCGCTGTTGGGATGAAGCGGATCTGACACTTGGAGCTGAGAATCCCAGCTCCACTAGTGGATGATGATACTGTGAAGCAGTTGGAAATGCTTCTGAGGCTTGAGATGAATTTGAGGGGATGATTTGCCCCGTCCCAAGCCAAATGCATTATAGTTACTCAAATGCAAAGGCAACAAAAGCAACGACGACTGAAAGTATTGTTGCCTGCGACGGGACTTGATCGTGTCCACTTTTGGTTCGATGTTGCCCTGGGCTTTGCTAGATTGAAATTCCAACGGAGACTGATCATGCATTTGGGCGTGGGGTGTCGTTGATCGTGTAATTTCAATATAATGAGCCAATTCACTACAAAAACCAAAAGCTCTTTTGTCAATAATTCATCCCGGATCAGCTTAGAAAGCTCATTTCGGGGCACTGCAATTTGCCAATTTCAGAAACCATCAAAGCACGCAGAAAGCCATAGGCTCTTCTGTTCCGTAACTTCAGTTTCAATCAAATATTCGAATATTCGAAATAATATATATAATAAATAAGTGAGGGACTCAATCCATTGGTAGGCCAAAGACTCCGAAATCCGAAAACGGACCATTTTCGCGATGATGAAGACCTCCTAATCTTTCCCTTTGATGAAATTGCGGGTGATAAAATGTGGATTTTTTCGGCTGGCGTTTCTTTGCAAAATGTTTTCGTTGTCATATTTTGACATCGTGTCCCTTGCACATTGCAATTGGTCCTGCAGGTAGTTGACCTTGATTGCAGAATGTGCTTGTGTGTGAAGAATGTTGAATGTTCTTCCCCAAGGACCGTTGATGGAGAATCCATGCTGTGTCGCCTGACCCAATTAAACGTCTCCTCATGACAGATTGAGGGCCACACACCGACTGTCTTTTGACTGCTGCATTGCAAATTCTAATCTCTTTAGATTCGCAGTCTGCACTCTGACGCTCATAATGAAGGGATAAAAATAGGCTTTAGGCAGCTCAAAACCCACTTAACTTCCTCATCATTTCGACATAAAATGACCAACGCATTGCGACATAATTCTCGTAATGTGACAATCTTAATTTAATTCCTTGAGAATTAAAATCCCAATGCCACTCAACATTTTCCGTTGATTTGTTCATGCCTTAGCCAATCATCTCCAGTTTAAAACCAATTATTGTCAAACAGTGAAAAGCATAAACTTTTGGGTATGGATTTTGTGAATTTGCAAAGAGAAATCAAGGCGTGTTTGTGCGTGTTTGATTGATAAGACGAACACAGCGAAAAGTCGTTTCTTTCAATCTGGTTTTAGCCTGGGTTTTGCATAGTTGAATTGGATCGAATTGTATTTCATTGTGTACCCTGCCATGTACTAAACTAATCTCTGTCCCTTGGCTACTTTACGATTTATGCAAAATGCAAAAACGAGGCTTTGTTTTGGGTCCACAAGAGCCTTTCTTTTTCACACTTTTTTTCATCCCTCTTTCTGCCTATAGTCTGTGGTTTTCTGTGTCATTTTCGGTTTTCATGCTTTCACGTATTTATGCAAAAGGAGTTCGTCACTTCCTGTTGAATCTAAAGGCACTCGTCCATTTCTAAAAAGTTTAAGACTAACAAATTGCCACAGTTGAAAGGCTGTGGCTTTTGGTCAAGCAGAGAGAGATCCAAGGGATAGATAAACAACCAATATTCTAATTGTTAAAAACTGACCAGAAAAACAGGATTGGAATTTGATAATTGAATTTTTTCTTATCCCACATCAATTGAGCTCTGTCAAGAACCACTTCCTCTGACACTTGGGTGACCTGAAAGAAATCAACAATGACTCTGTCGACCATCTTGTCGGCTTCCATTTGGAGGCGAGGGTGACATGGCTAGTTGCATGTTGTCAATCTACGTGACACTTTCAGGTGACTTCAGAGCCAAATTAGCTCATCCAATAAACAGGATTTAAGCTCAATTAAGTACTGTACTAAACGAGCCAATTAATTTATAAAGTAGCTACTGGACCTTTTTTGGCTTGATTTTAATTTGCATGACCACTTTCCTCAAGCAGGATTCATTTAAATCTACAGAATCTTTTAAATCAAAGCAAATTAACAATTCCCAAAATCCATTCAGCTTCAAACCCTTATACATTCCTCCATTCCTTTGGGCTTGAATGTCGCCATTTTTCTAAAAACGCTTGAGAACGGGCTCTAGTTTTTCGTCTTAGATATTTTAACGACGCCATTAAAAAGTCAAAAGACGGTTCTAGGAATGGAAGAAATCGTCTGTCCAGGAAGTCTCAAAATTTTCCATTGATTTTTGATATCTTCCCAGACTTGGAACAATGATGTAATTAAAATTAGGCTGAGTTTGAATGAACTCCAAAGTCCAGTGGTGCTAGCCTATTTAAGCACTGCACAACCGAGCTACTCCTTGTAGTAACTCATTTACGATTTCGATCGTTTCCATCAACACTTCTCACCCCGTAGGGTCATGTACGAATGAACAACACGTACACAGACATGGCGGATTGGAGTAACTCCTGGCGTCACCTGGTTCGCTGAGGCTGCAGAGACCGCAGACTCTGAAATTCATCCATGTCGCAAAACGAACCAAACCCACGGGGAAAGTAAGACCTAGAATAAATTCCTGAGTAATTCAACAGTTAATTGATAATATTCGGAATTGCAGAAGGAGGATTCCATCCAACTGATCCTAGCAGGTCTTTTTACTGCAGTGATGGAATAACATCTTCCTTACCGAGACCTATTACTGTGTAAATGGCCGATGTACGAGGGGTAGTCAAATCCTGATCAAATCACTGATGGAAGACACCGGACCACGACACTGGACGTTTTATAATAATGCTTTCCATTCCAGAATGACACGACTGAATAAAAATGGCCATTAGAACGGTCACAAACCACATAAAGCGCCTGGGTCTGCATTTCAAGAAAAACTTGTCAGAAACTGACGTTTGTAGTTTTTGAGAAATGGATTTACAGTTATTTCCTTCAATATGGGGTAGGCAGGACTGGAAAGAATGGAGACGCTCTGGGAAATGATTGTCATAGGTTAAACCGGTTGTGAATATGGGAAAATGGTGACAATCAAATGTCGCCATTCCTTCCCGGAAAGTATCCGTCAGATTTAACTGACAGGGAGGAAAGGAATGGACCAATAAGCTGAGGTTACAGCCATGAACTTTTTTCAATTCATCTCCGGAGAACCAAGTCTTTTAAAGGGTTTCCTCTAGTGTCAATTCTAGAGAAAGCAAAGGTCAAGATGGGTTTGATTGGTTGTTAATTTGTAAGTAGCCATGGTCAGATTACATGACATTACATCTCCTGTCCATCGCACAACTTGAGCAGAACAAAGGAACATTAATGCAGAAGCCTCTTGCCACAAAGTAAATTAGCTGAATGAAAACAAAATAAGATTAATTAATCATTCCAGGTATGTTCCCATGTCCATGTTGATTCTTGTGTTGCTGGCATTGTTGTTTCTGCCATCTGCAGTGGTTCGTTTTGCCATTTGCTTTGTGTTTAGTGTGAAGCCCGTTCGATGCAGTGTGCTGCTTGGTTCTGAACCTAAGTTACCCCCACGCCTCCACTTGACCTCAGTTCCTGATTAACACCAACTCCAAACCGCAACTGACAATTAGCATAATAAACATTAGCCATTAATCTCCTATTGCTTGTGTTAACCAATTAAAACAGACTAAGCACAGACAATTGGAATTGGAATGCATTGATTCCAGCTCTGGAGTTTTTCTTAAATTGCAATTTGGATTTTCAATGAAAGGAAGTGAATGTTTCTGCCAGGATTTCTCATCAAAGATCTCAAGTTGAATGAATTATAAACTGAAATTAACTGACCAGAACATTAAAACTGTCAGTCTGACAATCATAACCATCAATCTCCCAACCCAAAACTAAATCCAAGTCAAAAGGATTCATTTGAACTATGGAAAAACTCCTGTAAAAATAATAAGTTTGGAAAGCGTGGAGTGAAAGTGTGGGTGCTTTCTCTGGTACAAATTGTACCTTGAATTCCTGGAAAGTGAAGAACAGAGGTTGGGCGAGTGCGTTAATTGATGGTATTGGAAGAACCGTTTGTACAAGAGTAATTCATTAACAGCCCCATACAGATAAATGTATTTTGCACTCTGCATTTTCCACTGTTGAGCCGCACGCGATTTCGGTCTGATTTGAAGGCGGATTTAGTGGTAGGGGGGAGGGCGTGGATATCCATTCCATAAAAGTGGTCTGGCCGGTTTGTCCGATAGGATCTGGTGGGACTTGATTATTTTGTAATCATTATAGACCAGATGGGAAGGAGGGTTCATCCCCAGCACCTTGGATTCCAGTAATTACAATCCACCAAATGACTACTACGCTAAAACACTAACTAATTCAACCAGCAGTTCAGAGGGAAAACACTTGTGGCAAAATTACTTTCTCCAGAAACCCTTTTTCAAACAACACGGAAAATTTCAATCCCCATTTCCTCTCCTGAATCACAACTCATTCCTTTCACTATGCAAAAAGTCAGAATCAATTTTCATTGAGGAAGTCAGTGGGGAATTGCATGCGGAAAGAGCACCCCGTGACCGTGCCAAGGGCTAAACTGTGCGTCTCTGCAATCAAAAACTTTCACCTTTCACTGACCCAATTCAACACTGTGCTTCAACGCCGTAGTATTTGCCAGAATCCTTCAGTAAATAATTTTGATGAGTTCTTCAGTTCAATTTGCAGAACAAAGAATTTACTGAAGTCATCATTTCCATGCTTGAAGTTATCAGTTTTACGTTTTACGTTAGGAATTAGAACTTTGGAAATTATGAGAATTTATGGCCGTGTTGTTGGTTCGAGCGGATGCATGACTTCCAGCGTTCCTCCAGAGCAGAGCCAGCAGAGTTGTAACTCTGGCTGAACCTGTTAGTTTATTAGCCTTTCAAGTGTGTAGCCAAGAGAGGTTTTTGTTGCATATAAATCCACCTGAATCCACCGGCCCTTTGTGCTAATAAAAACATTTGCATGCAAGGAATTCAAGTAGTTAGGCTAAGCTTAGTAGCTTTGGTAGTAGTGCCGAGGCAGTTTCATTTTTCGGTGGGAGTCCGGTGGCTCCAGGTCGTCTTATCGCAGCCATCAACTTTCACCTGGATCGATTGGTGAAAGTAACTTAAACCTTCCTTCTTCCTCATTAGTCAAGTTCCTTTGCGTTTAATTCTTCAAGGGTGACACTCCCCTTGAACTGTTCTGGTGGGACCATCATGAGGGCATTTATCATCAACACCCTCCACAGATGCCAGATGCTCTTTACTCGTCCCTTGGTGACCTGGACCTTGTTCAGCTAAGTCATAAGTTATGCTTTTTATCACTTGCCTTTTGCTTCAAAGCTTATCAAAGGAAGAGACGCTTTGGAGGATCAACTACTCCATGAGGTCTTCATGTGTCACCAAGAATCAAAATCAAAAAGCAACGTTGGGAAATTAAAGACTTTATGGCTCTTCCTTTTTATGCTCATGTCGCATCTCTTACTAATTACTTGGGAAAACAATGACGGCAAAAACGCCAGCTAAAAATTCTAAATTTATTTCAGATTCAAATTATCCCAATTCCCAGATATTGAACTCTGGATCTCATTTCAGGATCTTCTGAAACTGTCACTTTATGAATCACGACGTTGAGTCACAAGTTTTTCAAAAAAAGTTTCGTTTTATTGTTGCCTTTGTTGTGCGTGTGAAAATGGACTCTAAACCCTTGTCCTTTCTAATCTTAATTTTCCTAGGAATTGATGAAAATAGACTTTAGAATTGGGAATCTTGTAGCCTCTGAGTCAAGCCCACTAATCCACAACCCACTTCATTAACTTTGACTTTGGGATTGAAACTAGACGCCTTCCGAAGAGATTTTTCCAAATGGCTTTCACATTTTCCATAATCCTTCAGGTCTCAATGGTTAATCACGCTTTTGCTAAAGCATTGTTGATGCGTGTAGATTTGATTTAAATTGAGTGGATTGACTAATGTTGGTGAGTAGTGTTTTCTAGGGACTGTTTGATGATGATTCAGTTGTAAGTGATGAGTCTCTCTAGTCTCTCTAGCCTTATGTGTTGCAATCCTTGTTAATTTGAAGATGTTGGGGCATTAGAGTCCTCCAGATAAAGCTGGATTGACATTGTTTATTTTAGATCTAGCGAGAGGGGTGGGTGGGTGCTGGAACACAAGTGTTTCCCAGACTCTATCCCTTTCTGGATTAATAACAGACTCTAATTAGATGCAGGATAAAGAGGATTTAGAATGCTGGAGTTATTCACCCAGAATACTGGAAGTATGTGCTGCAAATGCCAAATGCAATTCCAGCAGTTCCAGCAGACTAACCACTTGAGCATTTAGATAAGGCCGTTCTCATTGTTGATTAGGATTATAGCTGGATTATTGACCAATCACAAGACGCTCTTCACAAAATGATAAAGTTGGAAAAGTCCACACTCTGGCCAAAAGGATCCAAGTGTCCATTCATTCTAAAAGATAAATTCAAGCCTCTCAATTCACAAATCATGAAAAACGAATTCTTGGTTGGAAATTCGGCAGAGAGAGAATTGGAATGAAGTTGTAGGCGAGTAATTAGAATTAGAATTTTCTGGAGCTAAAAATCCTGTGAATTTTTGTGAATTTTCAGTTTTTGATGTTATTGTGTGTGTATTTATAATTCCTGATTAAATATTGGCCTAACTGTTGTAATTAGAGTAGAGTCATTGAGTTAATGAGTCCAATTAGGGGTTTAGCTAAATGCTAATGGCCCTGGACATGGACATGGCCTGTCCACTTGGTTGGGGGAATGGCCTGGTGTGCTTCATCTTCCATTTGCCTCCATGTCCAAAGTGTAGGGGACCATGCCTCTTTCCCACTCCATTTGCATCCGAATGAATTGAAGAACACCCACAAAACCACTCCGCTTCAGTCAGAATCAACCACTCGCTCAAACAACACTGGAAAATCAACCACAATCAACAAAAGTCAACAATTGACAAGTTACAATTAGGAAAAAGGACGCTAAAAGGAGGTCTGGAGAGGGTCGCTTGGGATTGGAGAAAGCAGACTTTCACTTGTCCTTAGGTGGTTCCTTCGTTCCTTGGTTTTATTCGGAAGGAGCTCAAGTCCATCTTACCAGGCAGCATTAGACCAACTTGTGCTTCTAATACTGTCAGGTAATGATGTCCTTAGTTCTCCACTAAGCAACAATTAACTCAACAATTAACTCCTACTCACGAGGACATTCGACATCAGAATCTGCAGCAGAACAAGGGAGGAATTGCAGAAATTGCAAAATGGAGACCTTTCTTATCTCCCTTGAACTTCCGTCTCTGCAGAGTTCTGCAGAGACAGAGCCATGTCATAAAAATTCATTCCAGTTACCAAGCTACCAAAGAAGATTAAAAGTGTCGTCTTTCTTGGCGTCGTCAGCGGAATTCCTTAGCGTCAGAAGCTCTCAATTGAAATTGCGTAATTGGAAACCATTTCATTAGCAAGCAGATTTATGGCTCAGCTTGGAATCCAGTTAGGACTTTACACGGTTTTACGCCGTTAGCCGCTTATAGCAATTGAAGTTCCGATTAGGTGGCTTGGTCGATTGGGAAATGTGCGAATTTGATCAGAAGAAACTGTCGGTTTTGTTTCCTCTTTTGCGTGTTTTGTTTTTAATGTTTTGTGTACGCGTCTATTTTTGAAACGTGTTATTATTATGTTCCGAATTCGGAATCATCGGGACCTTTCCCCACGGGAGCTCAGACTTCCAAACGGAATTTCGGCATGGATTCAACTATGCATAACGAGGGATCAAACGCATCCAACGCACCCACGTCCGGAATCCGGGTGACACGACATCATCAATATAACACATGCAAACTGTTACAAAATGATTTCGTGTGAGTTGTAGGTGGAGGGTTGCATGTGACAGACATGGCCAACGGTCTTCATCCGACCAAAGAGACCTTATGACCTCTCCAGCCTGTGAGATGAACTTTATTGCAGATTAAAGAAGCCGTGGTCTGTTCGAGTAATCTGTTGATGGCCAGACTCTCCCTCCTTATCATCGCCATTTTCCTTAGGAGCTCGCGGACGGATGAAGATTAAAAGAAAGCTGGTGCTCCTTTAGCTTTTGATTAAAACAATGCTCCTATGCCGTGGACTCCTTCAGGTGTCCGGTCCATAAATCCTCCGTCCCTTGGAAAGAAGGACCCGAGAATGCAAACGAAAAAACCTGTGGATCCGGTTCTGCTTTGCAGAAAATTGAGAATGAAATGGACCACGTGGGCTTAAGGACACCAGGGCCACTCCAGAAGCAGCAAATGTCAACTTTTCGTCTGAACTGGGAGCCATAGTGCCAAAGTTATTCAGGAAAAAGATGCTTAACTTCCGGTTGGGTGTTGAGGAAGTGGGGTAAGGTGAGTAGTCCTGAGCAATAAGCACCCAGTCACCGGTCCCAGCCTCCCCGTTGATTTGTTAATTGTAACTGAAATACTGATTTGACCTTTTGAGGTGACTGAGTGAATGGATTTTGTGACTATTTGGCCATTACGACAGTTGACACAAGGGAGAGACTACTCTGCCTGCCTACTAATTAAGAGACGCACAGGGAAGAACAGGATTCCAAGCAGATTTATCACCGGCCATCTTCCAAAAACCATTTGCAAACATTGTTCAATTGCATAAAACTCCCAACCAAATCAGGATTCACTGGTTTAGGGCCAATCAGGCACTTTCAGCAGTTACGGATGTCTCCGATGAACTCAACTTGCTATACCCAGTTTCACAAATTCCAATTCACAAAAGAAAAGATCAAAACATTTCAGAGAGATTGCGTAGAGATTTCCATCCAGAGAGACAACGACCCCTTTGTTTTCCATTGATTTCGAAAGACGAGTGTTGATGGGAATGGATTCTGTGAGGAAATCATATCCTTCAAAATAGCCCACAGATTTATGATAAACTTTTGACTATTTGAACCCGTCGTGTCGACTGGAAATCAGGATCTTTGAACCTTGGAAGTTGGGAGTTACAAATCCAAGATAAAGCCTAAAAGCATAAAGCCTTGTGTAGCCCAGTTCTTTTCGGGAAAAGAAAGCCTTCAGAAACTCGATAACTTAGAATCTTATCATAATGGAAAATTACCAACTGCACCACTTATTAGATCATCGATATTAATTAATAAAAACACAATACACAAAACCGGATTCAACAGCAATCTGCCGTTTTCAGTGAAATGCCACGACGTTCAAACATGATTTATTGAACGGCGTCAAAGCTTTGCAAAGGGAAAGCAAATGCGGAAGCTTGCTTTCACTTTACTGGAAAAAGATTGGTAAAGCCCTGGGTTCTAAAATCGCTGGAATGCTTTATTGGAATGCTGGAAATCATTTCTCGAAAATTCATGGACGTTCTTGTAGTGATTCGACGCCACCTGAAAAACTTCTGGTTGGGATCTAACATCTTTTCCCATAAGGAATTTACTACTGGGGATTTTATTTCTTTCCAGTGAGGGGATGCTGCTGCGTCCTTGTTTTTAACTCGAGGGCAAGAGGTCAAGCTCCTTAATCCCGTTCCATAAGCTTGTAAGAAGTGTAGTGTGGGTTTATCATTTGGTTCCTAGTGGATCGTTGCTTGTGGTTTCTGTAGATAAGACTGGGACTGGAAGTTATTCCGAATGAGTCTCCATGATAAGCATTGTTGAGCTACTGGCGCCTACAAGCCATAACTACTCGACTAATCACACAAACTAAATGAAACTCCATAACTCATGACTCTGCAAATTCAAAGAAATTCCAGCAAGAAATCCAGAGTTCTTTGCAGAGGAAATTGGACCTGGCTGAAGAGAAAACTTCCTGATTCAACTGTTCTTCCAATAGAGAAAAAAAATCGAAATGGCCTTTTGGAATTCAGTGTTTCAATAATTTTGGAAAGGGGGAGAAATAAGTGTGACATTTTAGTTTTGTTTTAAAAAGCGAAAAGAAACTCTCGAAAATTTATTTCATAATCCTTTTGAATATAGCTTGCAGCGGGCGGGCGTACAATTTTGTCGCAAGAAAAAAAATGCTGGGTGCTCCAAGACGTTTTTGCAATTTGCAAAACGAAGATGGGGCGATGATTTTGGAATTCTAAGCCGCAGCGACGTGTCCGCATCTTCGTATGATTATACGCTTCATCGGATTCCCGGATGGATCCCCGCATTCGCTGATTTTGTCGACCAAGTCAATCCCCTCAACCACACGACCAAAAATCCCAGTAAAGCCCGGCATGTCTTGAAGAATTATGCGAAACTGAGAACCAACTAATCCCTTTGAGTCATGTCGCTTTTGAGTTCGACGCATCCCAATTGAACCTCGGGTTGACGGTAGACGAGTGTCTTCGGGCATGAACAGACCCGTTTCAAAGATGGAGTGACCTCCACGCCCGTTGTTGTGCTCAAAGTCACCCGTTATTACCTGTAAAGGGAACATTATTAAATTGATTTATCTTTGATTGAACTTTTTTTTTGACTTACCGATTCGCCTCTCCAGCATTGAAATACAGAACAGCCGAGAAACCCGAAGCCTCTTTCGCCAGTGACAAGTTGCTTGAAATTCTCACACATCCGGGGTGCCACGTCGGGACGAGTCTCGATGACCACTCGTCCAAGCATGATTCCGTTGATCTCCATGTCAAAGTAGAACCGGGGGAGACGTTGATGATGGTTATTTTGGAAATGCATTGGCTTTTGAGATCCCAGCTTAGATGACGTAAAAGTGTGGATCAACCGGAGAGGATCGTTTGGCATACGGTTCAAAGAACTCAGTGGATTCACCTAAGGAATACAAAAAATATCTAAATAAATGACGAGTGAATAATTTAAACTGTAATTATAGTTTAGATGGGGGAAGTATACCAGGTTTTTCAAAAGAGCTCCTTCAATGACCTTTTTTCTGATTTGGATCTCTCGGATGACTCTCGCCACATCGTCCCCTTTTGCTCGCCTGGCCGTTGACACCAGTTCATGGACGCCGGTGAGGCTAATACTCAAATTATTCCCGTTCATGAGCTCCTCCTCCAGTGAATGCTTGACCAAACTTAGGGCGTCAATTAACTGTAACACTAAATCCTGTTGTTTCCTTTCGTAGTTGTAGACATCGGAAAGGAGAGTTGAGAGGCTTGACAGTTCGTTCTCAAGAAGCGGGTGCGTATTATTAAGCGAGTGACCATTTTGAGTCGGCGGCGTGTTCGTTGCAGAGATAGAAACAGTAGTTATTGAGTTGTTGAGTGTTGACGGCGGGGTGATGATGGTGTTAACGAGAGATGATATTATACGTCGGAGACTGGAGAAAGATAACAAAGGAACAAAAGGTTAGAAAGTAACTTGATACTTGGCATTGTTTTACTACTTGAGAAACTAATTAGCCATTAAGATAACTTAATTGATGGGAGGTTGAGGAAGGTTAAGATAAGGAAAACAGAACTTCAATGTCACACATAAACAATGACAAATGAAATTGTCTCCAGCAGCGTCGTATTACACAACAACCGAACATGCGGTACATTGGTAGTAATCCTTTGTCTGCCTGTTTGTAAACAGTCTCTTATCTAGTCCCTCCGTGACAATGACCTGTCGAGGTCACGATGTCACTCTGACACACATTTGTCACTCCCTATTCCAGTGTAATTGTATTTTAATTACCTTTTCTCCTTCTCTTTCTCCGGCAGAGATGATGTTGGACTCTTCGAGTTCCCACTCTTTGAAGAGATTGATGACATCGACATCGGGATCGTTTGGAGGTTGTGGTGAAGTCACAGGGTGCGTAGAGACCGTCACTGGTGTTGTCAATGAGCCCATGACCTTGGTTAATTACAGGTAAAAGTCAGTTAATTAAAAGAGACTCAATTGAATTGAGTTGGGGGAGAAAGGGAAGCGGCAGGGGGAATTCGATTCTTCCCGCCTTGTATTTCCCACCCAGCCCATGCCGGTTTAGGAGGCACTCGGACGGTAGTTAAAAGACGTTATTCTGACCGAATGAGGGGTGGACAGGGAGGTCAAAGGTTATGTGTGGATGCCTTACCTGTTGTTGGATGTATTCCTGTCTTGGGTGAATACTGGAGCGGTGTCCACCGTATTTCAGAGCATGGAAGAGGGAGCGGTGGTACCGGACAGGCACGCGGTTGATCTCGTCTCCAAAGTGACGCTATCTTTCCCACTTGGAAAGGGCGTGGACAGGCGGCGGCGTCTCTTTTAATTCTCGCATGAGCAAGGGGGAACGAGGCGCCGTCTGAACGCAGGAAAATAAAGTCAATCCACTCTCACTTTCCCTCACGAGAGGACTCAACTGCGCAAATGCCCTTGGAAAACTCACGGATCGCACACTTCACAATCAAGGACCGGAAAAAACAAACCATTCAGCCTAAAAATTTACACAGGTTTAGAAAACACAACTGACGTAGGCTACGACAATTTTGGCAAAAAAGTTAGCATTTTGCACAAAAATTCAGAATTTTGCCCAAAAACTTAGCATTTTGCAAGATAATTCATCATTTTGCAGGCAGATTTAGCATTTTTCAAGAGTATTTTGCAAGAAAGTTCAACATTTTGCAGGGAGATTTAGCATTTTCCAAGGGTATTTTGTAAGAAAATTCATCATTTTACAGTTTCTCTTGTCTTTAGTTTTGTCATTTCTTTCTTAAGATTTTATGGCGTTTTCAGTTGATTCTTGGTGCCTCTTAGGAGATGCATAAAAAAGTGGAATTGGAAAAATGTTGACCCAATTATAATTCCGAAACCCAAAAATAAAGTCATTGATCCGTGTTGGGAAATAAGGAAACCCTTGGGTTATGATTGTCTTGTATCCGATTTTCTTACCTTTTAATCACCTATATCATATGGTATTCGATTTATTGCTTTTAGACTGGCACTATACTTTTTGGGAAACCTGCGTTCTCTCGCGTGTTTATTAGGATGATTTTTGCTGATAGGAAATGACTTCATAACCTTTTGTTCTAATTGGAGTTGTCCACGTAAAGCATAATCTGGAATTTAATTTTTACTAAAAAGGTGATTTCTTTTCGTTTTTGGCGAATCAAGAACATGGACATGAATTTTGTAAAAAATACTTTAAAGCATGGATTAATTTTGAAGATGAATGAGGTATGATTTGATGAATAATTTTCCGTAAAAATGAATGAATTAAATTGTAAATTATTATTATTATTATTATTATTATTATTATTAGTGAATATTTGATTAGTTTTCACTTTCTTTTGTTGTTCCGGGCCTGTTGTGTGATGTGCTTGAGGTGTTGGTGTGAGCTAGTAGACCCTTGCTACTAACTTATCCCCTGGCTATATCCGTCTGTGTACATTTTCATTTTCATTTCACTCTCGTCCAGTGCTCATCATTCAACACCTCGTGAACTTTAATCCCTCCGATTAATCCAAAACACCAGTCTTTAGTCACTCCTCATCAATCAATTCAATCAGACAACAATGGACTAAAATAGGAACAAAGTTAGTCTCAAGGACAGCGACCACGGTAACGTATTCAGCACACTCATTAACAGACCTCTCTTTTGGTTTCACTTTCTCATAAGCTCCTAATGCACTCCTTACTACTGTGTACTGCATTGCATAGAATGGATTTAGGTGACCTCAATCACTCAATTCAATCATATACCTCCCTCCGTGTCAATCTACACACTTTTCCTTAAGGGCTAACGTTTACAGGAGGGATGGTAAATCCACACGGGTAATTTCAACATCATCAGCGTCATCAAGTGCCGGCGGGCTCAGTAATCTTTAGTAATTGAACCTTGAAGAATAATGATAATACGAGAAATCATTGCGCAAAATATCATTTTCCAGGAGGCAGGATATTGAGCTCTGCTGACTGATTTCATATTTGACCCTGTGGACATGGACATGAAGATTGGCATTGCCTGAAACTGGGATCGCTAACCGCTGTTGTTTACTTTAGACTTTCACACTCTCCGGCTGAATTTCCTAAATTGGCCAGGTACCACTACAGTCGCCGTCGTCAATTTCCGAGTAACTTCATTAGTGAGCATGAGACTGCGGATTTAGCAATCCAAGATCTCGAGGATAAAAGAACTCTCCGAAAACTTCCATCTCATCTCAATTCCCTTGTTGGGTTTTGTATAATTTCAATTTCCGGTTGACGTGTCTCTGACGCTTGGAACTGCTTGCTGTCAAGAACAGGCGACAAAGTCCAGATCCTTGTTTCTGTTATTGCAAATGAAATTAGAACTAAGGAGAGTCTCCTTCATTCCAGAACTTAATCGAATTCTGAATTGGAATGGTATTGGTGGCAATGAATGAACTTGAGAGCGCGGACCTCTTGAGGTCAAAAGGTCATGACTAGCATGAATGGGAAATGGAGATGGGTCTCTCTCAAGAGATCGTGCGACTCTTTTGGATTTCAATTTATATTTATCCCACTGCAGCGGAGCTTACATTGATTCGACAAGGATTCCTGTCAACATCATCAAACTGGAAGATTTCTTTTTCCATCGTGTTATTGCCTAGCAGAAACTGTTTGCATATCTCGATCTAACCCCGTCGTCAATTTCCTGCTTATGGAAATGTTGACCTCGTCCTGAGTCTGGTTTTAAAACTTTTGTTTGCACAAGGATCTTCCTCCTTTTCCTTTATTGATCTGGATTCGCCCATAGAAACATGGACAGGGCCAAAACCCAAGTTTAGGCTCTCCTTGACCTTCAGCTATCCTTTACTTGCAGTTCATACCTCGCCTTCAATTGAGAGTATTTCAGATTTATTTGAACAGGATATTTGATTCAAACGAGCTCACTTGACAGCAGAGGAAAAAAGCATCCAATTACTCGCTCGTGTGGATTGCGTAGGTGGATTCCTTTCTCCTTCTGTGCTATAACGAAAACTCGCTTTCACCACTCCCTCCTCATCCATGGCGTGGGCTGGGCTGTCTTGTCGCCTGATGAGGACCTCGTTAGTGAAGGATAAATTGGTCCAAAGGGACCATGTTCTCCCTCCGCTGGACCTTGAGATGAAAGAATCGCTGCTCTGGCGTCTCTGGAAAGAGGAGGGTGTTGACCTATTTTGTGCTTTCGGTATCCTTGTCCTAGATATTGATCCTCGTCTCCACTCTGCGAAGTGTAAGCGGGTGGGTGTTTTCTGTCTGGGAAAGTCCTCAATGGAACATCTTCGGTGTGTGTGTGTGTGCTACTAAAGGTTGCATCACAGCGATCAGGCGAGTTGCTCAGCTAAAAGCAAAACGGCCAAAGTGGGTCAGCTTCCTCTGTCAGGAGGTAGGTCAGAGTCAGCAAAAACCCGGGTAGTTCTAGACTCACTCTCCAGACGCACTCTGCCACTCACCAGCTTAGCTTTTCCTGTCAAACTTGCAATAATAAAAAAACAAACTAGGCCAATAAAAAGCCACGCTCCTCGTCTATCATTTCAACTCTAATTTCAACGCCGTTCAAGGTAGAGTTTCATTTCAATCTTTGTCAGCAGCTTCTTCTCAGTTGTAGTAAATCCAATCCATGCGATCTTGTGCATATAATAGTTCAGTAACCTTTCTCCAGGTCATGTATAGATAGTAAGTTATAGTTTAGTAGAATGAATTAGTAATGATGTTTATAAGAGTTCAATAGCCTCTTCTCAGGTCAGGTCAGGTTAGTTGAATCCATTGGAATACTGTACATTGGTTAGTTAGTTGGAGAGAGTGAACTGTTTTGCAATGCTTTCATAGTTTTGTATGATTTGGCAATAAGGTAAATAATGGTTAAGTTAAGTAATGAGGGAGTTGAAGTGATGAGGAGGTTTTTAGTCTCTCTGGGTTATTGGGTTGGTCAGTCTCATCAGTATCAGGAGGTTGCAGGCTGATTTAGACTCGGCCTCGTATTGGCCGGATGAGGATTAGCATTATAGAACTAGCTAATCAATTGACCCAAGGTCGTTGCGTTGACTGTCGGTGTTTTGTTTGTCTGGATGAGGGAGATAACCATTGGTCAAATGGCATTGACATCAATATTCAGGAGTAGGGAGTCATTCAAGTGCCTCACGTAGACGTTACTTGTCCACCGATCTGAAACCACAGGCACAGTTCATCGCTAAAAACTCTTATTAGGTAAGCTGGATTCTGCTCGATCCTGGAGCTCAAAGGGTCAGGTGAAAGGTCAGGTTTTGGTCAAAATTGTGTATAGAGTGGACGCCGTTATGAATAACTTCATTGAGAAGGAAGGGCAATTCCATTCTTTTTATAGGTGTTCTGTCCCTCTATTTTAGCCTTTTATTTTAATCTTGTGGTTTTTGTAGGTGTGAATTAAAAGTACGGTCGAGTGCCTGAAGTTGAGATGATTTTTTCTGGATTTGGTGGATTTGCCTAGGGGTCATGGGAGGGTGATTTCTGTACACATTGTGAGTTTGATGGCCAGGCGTTAATTTAGGTTTATTCGAATCTGCACTGGGAAGCGAGGATAGGAAGGAACGTTTTAGTAGGTAAGTGGAATCCAAGAAAACCTGTTTGAAAGGCTTTCCAAATCAAAGCCCCCTGATTCCTTCGTTGTTTACCTTTGGGATCATTTACTATATTGGGGAAGAGGGAGCTTACATCACGTTTTTGGTCAGCCATTGCTCACTTTTTTCATTTTGCTAAGAGATTTGTCCAATGAGGTGGTTGAATGGGACCTTGCATGTCTCCCTGGGAAATTGCAAAAGCCCTGTGAATAAATAAATTGGAAGGTGCCGAGTGTGGCTCCCACTTGGATAACCTTGCTCATTTCAAGCACGGCACGACGGCACAATGAACATCTTCCTGTTGTCTATTTTTTACAAGCGAGGGAGAGAGATGATTTTTTCATTGAGTTGTTGAGGCGTAGCCTTGGCTAGTGAAGGACGCACTTTAAAAATGTGGTGGTGTGGATGGTACAGTGGCGACTGCAACTTCAGGTTGTGGAAATCATGCAAAAATATTCTTCAGGGGTTCGAATGTCCCTAACCACCGTGGGATTAATTTCACTTTTTCTTCTCCCTAACCCCTCGGAAGTGAAATGTCAACCATTGTCTCCACATTTAGTGGCGAATCCTTCAAGGAAAATGCCAGTGGGAATAATGAATTGAATAGCCGTGCTCTTTGAGCCCTTCGAGTAGCCATTGTTGTGTTGACCTTTTGGATTTTATGGTGCATATGCTCCAAGAACTCATGAATGATCTTTTTAGAGCTCACCAGAGACCAGACCTAAAGGAGAGGCTAAAAACATGACTCTCAAGAGCTATAGGATTTAACGAGCATCGATCCATAATGACATTTAGAGGGCACGGGTCAAATGTTGCAATTCATAAAACCCATGGCTATGGTGTACAATACCTTTTCCTTCTGGTTCAATACATTGGATTTTTCAATGAGTGAGTTGAATTGCGTGTAAATTGTGCACAATGCACAATGAAGTTGAGATTTTAGCATTTCAATCAGCACGGAATTTGGCCCGTGATTTTTTCATCTGTCGAGGCGTGATGCGAAGTGGTGTTGTATGTTGTATGGCTTGTCCAATCCATTAAAGAGGTGAAGGCCATTCCCTTTTATGAGTCTTGACATTAAACTCCTTTCCTTTAGCCCATTCCTTCAGCTTCATAAAAATCCGACATTAAAACGATTTTACTAGTTTAAAGGTGAATCACTGAATGCATTATACTGACATTTGACTTTTGATTGTACAGGAGCTCAAGACGTGTCCCGTAGATTGCGGAGGTGAAACTCTGAAGTCGGAGGAGGTGGAGAATGTTCGCAACTGCCCCGCCCCCACTCCAGCCGAGGTCGCTGGACTTACCTGGTGGTGCTGTGGTCACAATCAAGACAGAGCTGAGTACTCCCTTGGACTCGGGCTTAGGAGCCCTCCCACCCACAAAGAGACTACGCCATGAATCCACAAACAACGAAATATGGGATGACTACAGTCAAGGCTCAGCCACTTTCTTCAATTCTTCCTCGCCCCAAGATGACATGGACACGGCCTCACTCGACGATGACGAAATGTCACCAAGGAACGGTGAGTTCCAAACTACACACGTCATTTGTAAAATTAGAACTCGTCAAAGGTCTTTGGTATAGGATTCTTCTAGAAATGTTAAAGTGGAAGGGTGTATTTTCATTAATGGGATTTTATCGTTGCCTAACTCCTCGCCCGCTCATTGTCTCCCGTTCCGTTGTACTAATCGATAATTTCACGTAGGCTGATGAAAGTTTTGGTCGAGAGTCGAGACAGCGGGTGGCGTTGTGCGAGCGTAAGAGACTGGAAATGGCTATCCAAAATTGCCATATCCTCCAATTGCTGGGTGTTATTGAAAGGGTAGTAATAATTGATGACGAGCGTGGGTCCTAAAAGTCCAGTATTACTTTCGGAATGACCAGGTATTAGAGTGGACAGTTTGATAGGGTCGCAATCATGGTTTTGTTTTTGAAAAAAGAAAATGCAGAGGTGGCCTCGTGCTCTGTGAGAATTACATTATTGACGTTGAGGACAGAAGAAGGTCAGCATAATGTTGGAGTCAGGAGTGTGCTTGTGTTGATAGTGGACTGCTCGGCTGACCTTGAAGCATTGAACCCTTCCCTAAACCACAGTGACCTCAATTCCCTCCTGCTCCTGACAAGTGTCGGATCGCCAAGGCATCATCCTTTCATTTCCTCTCCTCCTGGTGGTTACTCTGAGTCTGGAGTTTGACGCGGTGGTTCAAGGTCAAGAGGGAGTGGCTTTGTTACAGAGAATGAAGGGAAATGTCAGAGGTCACGCACCACTGCCTCTCTCAAAAAGCCGTGTGTGGAAGTAAGACATCTAACCGCCAGGCCGAGGAGCTCTTGGTTGTTATGAACGAGTTAGATGTCCTCCGATTAAACTTGTTATTACTGCCAATTTTTTCTACAAAACTTTCCCCCAGGAGTAGCAACATGGGGAGACTAATTCAATGAACTCTGGCTCTAGTGTGTATGTTTCTATCCTGGATTTATGGAATGGCGTCATCCTTTTATGATTGCAAACCTTTTAGCATCCATACCTTGGCCAGTCTTTAAAGTCTTCCGCTTCTTATGTCGCCTTAACACGTCGTCCTGCCTCACTCACCATCCCTTTCCGTTTCTCATAAATTCATGCTAAATTTTGTATAGAAGGTTTCGCAACTTGAAGGGAAGATGGTAAACAAAGTGCAAGGGAATGAGGCTCAGGTGAAGAACCAATAAGTGCTTTCCCAATATTAAAAAAATTTCAAACCATAAAAACATCTTGGTAATCTAGAACTAGCTGGAGGAATTTTACGGGATTTGTCAAAGGTTTTTTTGGTTGGCGTTTTGGCATGATGTTTAAAATTTCAGTATTCGGTTGTGACTTTGAATGAGCTTTAGACAGAGAGACGACTCCTGGTGTTTAGCTGTTCTGTTTGCAAAATTGGAAGAAAGTGACGTGTCCCGTCTGGCCACGAGTCTCTCGTCATTGGCGAATTCTGAAATCGATTCCTAGCGTTCCATTCGTGTGTTGGTGGGTCGTGAAGCTCTTCTCATTTCGCGTGTGACTTTAACTTTTATTTTCTTTGAGCCTGGGGTTGGATTTTTTTGCGAATCCTTTTGCCAGTGATTTTTCTTCTTCTCCTACCTGGTTTGTTGAAGTTGATGGATGACTGTGTTGTATTTTTTGCTGTTTAATACTGAAGGATTTTAACCCTTTGAATTTGTGTAGAATTCCTTGGATGGATCAAGTGTTGGCAGTGGGGGGATTTTTGCACAGCCCCACCCACGTCCACTGTTTCTCAAGTTCAGTGGTGGAGCAGTGCCTTTCGTCCAGTGGATATAGCGATGCTACGGCTCTGCGCACCAGCCCACCAGCCCACTTACATTCAGTCCCTCACTTGCACTTCTCTCTCCCATTTTGGCAGACCTTAAACTTGAGAATGAGGTGGAACTAGCTCTCTATTAGGCCCGGCAGTCCAGTCAATGCTCGGCAACACTCCGGCAGGAATCAGTAGTCACCAGTCAGTTAGAGTCAATAGGCACAGACGACGCTGGAACGCTGGAGAAGTAGCTCCCATAGCCCCCATGCCTGAGTGGCTTTCCCCAGGCAGAAAATAACACTTGAATTCCACCTGAATTCACCCTTCATTACAATTGGATTAGTTACTATCCGAAACACGAAACACGGTCTGGACCGTTGACTGACCGTCCTGGATCCTCCGTGGATGTGTCATGGGTGATGACTCGGAAGTCTCCTCCTCATCTTCCTACGGTCATCACCACAGAGTCAATCACTTTCGAAATAGAACAATTTCTCCAGGAATGCTAAGTCAAGGAGTCCTTTTGCTAGGGGACATGGGGGGTCGTGGGACCGAGTGTATCACTGACGAGCTCGAACACGACCTCTGGGACCTTGACCTTCAAAATGTCTACAATAACAACTCCCTTGTGAACATTAGCAGTCTAGCACCTCCATTGCAGCATCATGTTCAACGACTCACGGCAGCAGACATCTTTGTCTCGAAACGCCGTGACATTCGGAATTCAGGCTCTCTCGTCAGTTCCTTTTCAGATAGTGGAAGCTCAGGTAAAACACCGTGGCGGAGTCATGACCTTTTTTTATTGTACACGTTTTCTCTAGGAAGAAGTTTATGACTATTGATTTTCCAAATTGGTTTCATTCATAAAGTGTGTTGGATGATGATGATGCTGGAAGAAGCGGTGTTGAGCATGAGCAGCGAAAGCGCTGGCTTTGTTCCTTTACTCCCATGTGGGCTTATAATCTGAGATCCTTGAGAGTTCCAATGTTGTTGTGCTGGTGTTGGAGTTACGTCGTTGAAAGGGAAAGGACACTGACACGCTAACCTTGAAATACACCTGAGAAGAGCATTCACCCCACAACCAAACCAACACGCTACAACTCAAAAGCGACGTAGAAAGCTCAAACTTCTTCCCATTGTTGTGGGTCTCATAGGATTTGGACCCAGAGCAGAAACCCATTGTTGTTCTTCATGGAATTCCAACATTATTGAGATCACCAATTGGGCACGTTTCATGGATTTGTTTTAGATTGAGCAATAGAGTTCGGGTATTTAGGAACGGGAAGGGATTTCAAAGAAGCGTTTGTTATTTGCTGATTATAAAATCCAATGGGCGGATGTTGATGTGGGTTTGTATTCACTATCTGTCCAGGGTTGACCGATAAGACTTGGCTAAGTGTATGATTTCTGTTTGTTTTCTCTTTACTGATTGATTTTTGATTTTTCCAGGTCGTGAGGATTTGTCACCCACCGGTGGATTCGGAGCGGATAGCAGTGACAAAAAGAAAAAGGGCCCCGTGCCTCGGCAGCAGGAGGAACTTTGCCTTGTTTGTGGAGACAGAGCATCCGGATACCATTACAACGCACTCACCTGCGAAGGCTGCAAAGGTCAGCAGAGGGACCTTTATGCTCTGCCTTAATGCTTAATGTCTATGCTTCAGTGTCTTAAGACACCAGCTTCCTCCTTCCTTCCATTCCTAGAATAGTTTTGAAGCAATCGGGGGTTTTTTACAAGGGATAATGTCGACATTAAAAATCAATTCGGGGGAATTGATTTGCTTTAGGAGTTGGATTGACGATTATAAGCGGCGCTTTGTGTAGCTTTATTTGCCGAGTTCTGAGTGTGATGTTTTTATGTTCCTCAATAATCATGCGAACTAGTCGTGGTCGTGGCTCTGTTTGTGCGTCGTTGCACCATACATTCGGTTCAGATTAATCAGAAATTAAATTGATTCTAAAGTCCTGGATTTAATCAAATCGAATTGCATTGTCCACAAACCATCCTCAGCCTATCTGAAAAAGCGATTGGAATGGGGATTTCTGTGTGAATTTTGTTTAAATGGCGCTTATGCTCTTCTGTTGTGCTTCGTGGTCGTGGCTCTGTTTGTGCGTCGTTGCACCATACATTCGGTTCAGATTAATCAGAAATTAAATTGATTCTAAAGTCCTGGATTTAATCAAATCGAATTGCATTATCCACAAACCATCCTCCCTCAGTCTATCTGAAAAAGCGAATGGAATGGGGATTTCTGTGTGAATTTTGTTTAAATGGCGCTTATGCTCTTCTGTTATGCTTCTATAATGCTGGAGAACTGGATGCTGCTTTCGTTGTGCTTGTGTAAATAGCTATATCTGATTTTAGTCTTGAACTCTGGATTGACTTTTGGTGGTGATTTAGTCTGTTTAATGTTCTCCACGCTTCCTTGTTTGAAGGAGTGCCTCTCCTGCCTTTCCCTTTTCCAAAGTGTTGAGAAGTTAATTTTAGTTAATTTCTTTTGCAGGTTTCTTTCGACGGAGTATAACGAAGAATGCTGTCTACCAGTGCAAGTATGGAAATAACTGTGAGATCGATATGTACATGCGAAGGAAATGTCAAGAGTGTCGACTCAAGAAGTGCCTCACCGTCGGAATGCGGCCAGAGTGTGAGTTTGCATAAAATAAACTGAAAAACAATCGATAAGGCGAAAGGTTCGCTATCTCCAATGCATTGTGATCCCAGACAATGGGGCATTCTTTCCTTTACCAATCCCTCTCTCCAATCCAGACTTGATTTGCCAATTTGCGCATTTGACTGATTTTGATTTGGACCTAGGCGTTGTACCTGAGTACCAGTGTGCCGTCAAGCGAGAGGCCAAAAAGGCCCAGAAGGACAAGGACAAGCCTAACTCAACCACACAATCACCCACGCCCAAAGAAATCACGCTCCTGGATAACATCAAGGTGAGAGAGCCACAGGGCTTGCGTAATTCATAAAACAAACTTTCGTCAAACAGTTCGAAGTTTTTGATTCGGAAAAGTTGCGGCCTTTGATTCTTTTCCAAAGGGAAAGTTTGGGAAAGAGGAAAGTTGGAATGTATTTTGATGTTTGGTTTTTTTATTGCAGGAGGAGCGATTGTGTCCCACGAGTCCTTCGATAATGATCGCTCGTCCAGGCGGAAGGAGCCTGTCTGTAGAGCAGGAAGAACTCATCAACCGCCTCGTCTACTTTCAGGATGAATTTGAACAACCTTCAGAGGACGATCTCAAGCGTCTCAACGTAAGCGCAAAACCCACATGCACCTCTCAGCTGACTAAAGGAATCCACCTGACAAGGAGTTGAGAGACACGGCAAGGCAGGGGCTCGGGAGGAAATTATACACACACACACACAAAAAAAAAGTTAAATTTCCAGAATGCAGAAGAGTGGGGTGAATGAACTCGAGTTCTCAGGTTTTTGCAACAACGTAGTAAAGGTAGCGAGACTGGTGATGGGCTCCTTTGGTAAATCTAAACGAACATTCACCACTCACAATTTCTCTGGCTATAAATGAAGCCTGTTTCTAGAAATTGGTTGTTGCTTTCTCTCCATATTCCCAAATGCCGCGTCGCGTGTGTGTCAATTCCAACTCCCCAAGCCCCTCCTCAATGTCGCCTCGTGAGACTCAAAAATGACATTTTACTTTCTTCACCGCTCTGTCCGCCAACATGATGACATTTTGTTTCTCTATTTTTCTGTCGACTCTACTGTCGACGAATCCTTGATTTCCCTGTGTTGGTGGTTTGGTTTTTATTTCAACAATTCCACTACGAATATGTTCTTATTTCTCCTGTCTCTTTTTCTAATTGTTCTTTCGATTGTTGGGCTCAAGGGTCTTCCAATGGACGGTGAGTACGCCTGTGAAGGACGCTACCAAACCATCACAGAGATGACCATCCTCACCGTTCAGCTGATTGTAGAATTCTCTAAACGCTTACCGGGCTTCGACAAATTGGAGAGAGAGGATCAGATCACGTTACTCAAGGTAAATTAAACTCAGGTTTGGATTATATTCGGTTGACAGGAATCGTCGCAAAACATCCATGCGGGGGAAGAGGCAGACTCAAAGTTCAAGCATATCACGGAAATGACGATCCTCACTGTCCAACTCACGGTCGAGTTTTCCAAGAGACTCCCGGGATTCGATACCCTCCTAAGGGAGGATCAAATTACTCTTCTCAAGGTCAACAACAGGGACAGAATACAACAAAAATTGACATTCTCAGCGATTAAAGTTTAGCGTTGTAGCGGTTCGTCGCCGTTGAACATTTTTTAGTGAATTTCGATTGGAATTAATAGAAATACAGTTTTTTTACTGGCGCTGAAAATTGGAACTTGGATTGATGAATTGTCGATTGCGATTGTTTTGTGACTGATTTTTGATGATTTTTATTAATTCCAGGCCTGTTCTTCAGAGGTGATGATGTTGAGGACAGGACGGCGGTACGACTACCAGTCAGACACAATTGTTTTTGCCAATAACTACCCGTACACGCGTGAAAACTACAATTTGGCAGGCTGTGCTAAAACGGCTGATCCACTCTTTAACTTCTGTCGACATTTGTGTATGATGAAGGTCGACAACGCGGAATATGCCCTCCTCACTGCGATCGTCATCTTCTCTGGTAATTTCTAACAAATCGCTGATTAATGCTACATAAAAGTTGAACTGACTTTTGTTTTTCATTTCCAGAACGTCCTGCCCTCTTGGAGCCACGGAAAGTGGAGAAGATCCAAGAGATTTACCTCGAAGCTCTCCGAGCCTACGTCGAATACCTTCATCCAGTCAGACCAGGTGGGGGACTAGTCTCTATATAAAGCAGCTTTTACGTTATTTAAAGATTGATAAACTTTATGATTAATTTCTATGTTTCCGTCAGGTGTGAATTTTGCAAAGCTCCTTGGCGTGCTGACTGAGCTCCGTACACTGGGGAACATCAATTCCGAGATGTGTTTCAGCCTGAAACTGAAGAATAAGAAATTACCTGCGTTCCTCGCCGAGATCTGGGACGTGAACACATAACCTGGAGTGGAGCCGTCGTGCCTTTTGGTCTCTGAACCGAGTCCCCGACAGACTACTACAATTAACCTTTGCTAGGGCTCTACTTTAGAAAAAGCTAGTTATTCACGTGCTCTGGTCTAAAACGTTACCGTTGGAGAGATAGGTCATTGCCCCGGGGTCATTTGGGGTCAAAGAGGCACGTCATGGTGTAAAATATGTCACCGTGGAGTAAAAATCGTCACGGTTTAGTAAAAAATCACAGGGTGGTGTAAAATGTTACACCAGTGCTAAAAATAGGACCACTGTTGCCAAATTAGATTTATTTTTAGAGATTGCTTACCAGAAACTCAGAAAGAGGAAGGAATAGAAAATTTGAAGCATGAATCCAATCAAAAGAAATGAAAAGGAAATTAAATTAAGAGGAAAGATTATGAGAAAAGTAACTGAATTTTTGAAGCACTATTCATGAGAAAAAGAAAACTAAATATATAAATCGCCGTCTCCTGTATCCTGGTTTCCGTTGCCTGCATTTCCAGTCTCGTCCAAATCCAATTCTTCCACATTTTCATCAGCTGCGTCCCCGGCGTCGTCAATCTCCATTTCAGCTGCCGTTGTGACAAAAACTGGTGTCAGGTCACACTTGTAGATGCCATCCTTGCAGTGGTATGCTACCACAGAATGAGCCGAGCAGATCCATCTGGAACAGGCAGCGCACTGGTGGTTGGCCTTCTTCTGTTTTGCGCAGGGGACACCGTTCTCCTTGCATACGCGGCACTTCCCTGATTTCTGGCCGCATCCATCTGCATCGAGGTAGGGTTGTGGAGTTGGTCTTGCCGCTTTTGGCTGCTGGATGCTGAAACCACAGTCTTCAATAGCACGACGGATGTGCTTCGGAAGCTTGTAGGCATGTGGCTTCTTGGAGCGTCTCTCAATCAAGGGCATGACGAGTTCTTCAACCACGCCACGAATGAAGGCAGAGCGAAAATCCTTGGGTGTGTTGTGGTGGTGCTTGAAGATGAGGTAAGCATTGAGGGCTGCAACGTCCAGCATCAATGAAAAAATCTTCATCGGCCACCTAAAAATTAATATTCAACGATACATTATGATTGATTTGATTAGGCTTAGGTTGAAACTACTTGGTGATTATATATTTACTCTTACCTATTGCTTGCGCGCTGACACGAGAAAGTCCCCACCATTTTGTCTGCTGTGTCCACACCACCTTTGGTACTGTTGTAGTACAGAATGACCTCTGGTTTTCTGTGGTGTTCGGTAGAAACTTCGTCGTCATGATGTAAAGTAGACATCAAAACGACACACTTCTTCTTGTCAATGTAGGACACGAGTGTCTTGTCTCCATTGTAGAGAAAAGCAGAGGACTTATCTGCACGGCCCTTTGGATTGGTGAACGGTTCAGGGACTTCACGTCTCGATTTCTTCATGGTCCCAACGATGGTAAGTTTTTTTTCCAGCAGGGTTTCAGCCAGCTCCCGAGATGTAAAAAAGTTATCCGTCGTGACGCTACGACCTGTGTTGTAGTATTTCTCCATTAGAGCAAGGACAACTTTCTTGCCTAGACCGGTTTCCACTTGATCTTGTTTCCCCTGATAAATCTGCATATCTAGGACAGCAGCAGAGGCAGCATCCACGATCGTCCAGATCTTAATTCCATACCGGCCTGGTTTTGACTTCATGTAAACTCGAAACGGTGCCCTTCCACGGTAGCGGACAAGTGTTTCGTCCACTGTCAAGTCAAAAGCAGGGACGAAGTTCTTCTTCAGAGTCGCAACAAATGCGCTGAATGCTTCCGAAATTGGGGCCAATTTAGGGAAAACTTGTCCAGCTTGCTTCGCTTGCTTCCTTGCCTCTCTGTCGTCGAATGCCATACAGGCCATGATGAGCTTGAAGCGGTGGAATGACATGGTCGCAATCACAACTGGATGCAGGTACTTCAGATTTGAAGTCCAGAAGTCACGAAGTGCCTGGTTCCTGAAATAAGATTCAAAATAGGGAATAAGTTATATACTTTTAGGTTGAAACTATCCGGTTGAAATTAGTTAAGTTAAATCAAGCACAACTTACTTGTTTCTCTCCACTCCGGTGAGCAACAGTAACCCGATGAAGGCGTAGATCTCCGCTTCATCGACGTCTTCCCATTCCTTGGCCCTGATGCCTTCTTCGCTTAATTTCCCTTCTTCAACCAACAGCGTCTGCTTCACCTGGCGATTAAGAATGTATGCTCTGCCATACATATTCGTGTGTCGTACGATCTCTCCTACCATCGAAGGAGTAAAATACTCCTTGAACAACTGCACACCGGACATGGTAGCTGGCAGGGTAGGTCCAGGTTTGGGGTGGCTTGGGATCTTGTCCTTAGCTCGGCGTTTGGTAGTGGCAGGCTTGGTTGCAATCCACTTCGTACCATCTCTTGCTTCGTAGTCCTTGCCAGCTTCAAACAGAGGAAGCTTTTTCTTCTGACCACCACGGGCAGAACCACGAGCAGAACCACGAGCAGAGCCACGAGCAACACCACGAGCAACACCACGAGCAATTCCACGTCGGACGCCACGGAATGGTACGCCTCTACTTGCTACAGGTCCTGGCTTTTCCTGTGGGACGTCTTCTCCGCTGGTTGCAGCTTCGTTGGCACTGTCCGAATCTAGGTGTATAATAAATTAATGGAATTTAGTTCAGTCAGGGTTGAAACGCATGCGATTTGGTGATGAGAGTTTAATTTAGAATACCTGATGACACTTGGATTGAGCCAAGTGTTTTTGATGGGCTGTAGTCGGAGTCGTATGTTGACTCATCCTCTGCAGCTGAACTGTCTGAATCGCTGTTCACGACTGTTGGACTTGAGCATAGGCCAGGTTCAACTGACTGGCTAGTTCCAGGAGCAATTGGATGAGAAGTATCCAACAATACTAGTGTTGGAATGGCGTCACAAATGTCGGGAGATGGAGAACGTTTCCGCTTTTGAGACATGTTGCTCCTTTGAAACTCTGATGGCAAATGAGCTGGAGAAATAATTTTCCTGATTTTTTGTTGTCGTTTGTACACGAGCACAGAGCAGGTAGCCATTGATTCTAATTTTTTTGTTGTGGCATGTGACGACGTGTGCTGGCCAGGTGTCCATGGTTCCAAGAAATGACAGCTACGAACTACGCACTTGACATTATTTGAATCAATATGCATTTATTATTTTATCGAAAATGTAAGTGTGTAGGTAAAATAAAACAACAATATTCATAACATGAATAATAAATATAAAATAGCTTACTTCAGATTGGCTATTTTGAAGGTATTTGTATGCGTTTACATTAGTAACGTATTACCTGTTGTTTTAGAGTGAGACGAAGTGGCATCATGGCTGGTGTAAAATTTTACACTCGTGTGCCTATTTGACATCATATGTCGTAGTATGTTTTTAACATGGAAAAGCTACGACGCATTTTGTCCGGAATTCTTAACTTCCCGGATTCCGATGAAAAATAAGCAAATACAAATCTCTATGTCGTAGCAAATCGGATGGTCGAGGCATTCATTTGCCACCCGAGACCCTACCACATATAATTAAAAATTCGTCTGTACACTAACTTATGGTGTAAAATTTTACACGTACAGGAGCCCTAGCAAAGGTTAA